>JBBDGT010000156.1:0-167975 GCA_037306005.1 Rhinophrynus dorsalis | reverse complement strand
TCCCCCGGTAATGACACCTGATGTATAAAGTCTCTCCCCCGGTGATGACACCCTGATGTATAAGGTCCTCCCTCCGGTGATGACACCTGATGTATAAGGTCCCTCCCCCCGGTGATGACACCCTGATGTATAAGGTCCCTCCCTCCAGTGATTACACCCTGATGTATAAGGTCCCTCCCCCCGGTGATGACACCCTGATGTATAAGGTCTCTCCCCCGGTGATGACACCTGATGTATAAGGTCCCTCCCCCGGTGATGACACCCTAATGTATAAGGTCCCTCCCCCCGGTGATGACACCCTGATGTATAAGGTCCCTCCCCCAGTGATGACACCCTGATGTATAAGGTCCCTCCCCCCAGTAATGACACCCTGATGTATAAGGTCCCTCCCCCCAGTGATGATACTCTGATGTATAAGGTCCCTCCCCCCAGTGATGACACCCTGATGTATAAGGTCCCTCCCCTCCGGTGATGACACCCTGATGTATAAGGTCCCTCCCCCCAGTGATGACACCCTGATGTATAAGGTCCCTCCCTCCGGTGATGACACCCTGATGTATAAGTCCTCCCCCGGTGATGACACCATGATGTATAACGTTCCTCCCCTCCAGTGATGACACCCTGATGTATAAGGTCTCCCCCCAGTGATGACACCCTGATGTATAAGGTCCCTCCCCCCGTTGATGACACCCTGATGTATAAGGTCCCCCCCCAGTGATGACACCCTGATGTATAAGGTCTCCCCCCAGTGATGACACCCTCATGTATAAGGTCTCCCCTCAGTGATGACACCCTGATGTATAAGGTCTCCCCCCAGTAATGACACCCTGATGTATAAGGTCCCTCCCCCGGTGATGACACCCTGATGTATAAGGCCCCCCCCAGTGATGACACCCTGATGTATAAGGCCCCCCCCCAGTAATGACACCCTGATGTATAAGGTCACTCCCCCCGGTGATGACACCCTGATGCATAAGGTCCCTCCCCCCAGTGATGACACCCTGATGTATAAGGTCCCTCCTCCAGTGATGACACCCTGATGTATAAGGCCCCCCCCAGTGATGACACCCTGATGTATAAGGTCCCACCCCCCAGTGATGACACCCTGATGTATAAGGTCCCCCCCAGTGATGACACCCTGATGTATAAGGTCCCTCCCCCCAGTGATGACACCCTGATGTATAAGGTCCCTCCCTCCGGTGATGACACCCTGATGTATAAGGTCCCTCCCCAGTGAAGACACCCTGATGTATAAGGTCCCTCCCCCAGTGATGACACCCTGATGTATAAGGTCCCTCCCCCCGGTGATGACACCCTGTTGTATAAGCCCCCCCCCAGTGATGACACCCTGATGTATAAGGTCCCTCCCCCCAGTGATGACACCCTGATGTATAAGGTCCCTCCCCCAGTGATGACACCCTGATGTATAAGGTCCCTCCCTCCAGTGATGACACCCTGATGTATAAGGTCCTCCCCCAGTGATGACACCCTGATGTATAAGGTCCCGCCCCCGGTGATGACACCCTGATGTATAAGGTCCCTCCCCCAGTGATGACACCCTGATGTATAAGGTCCCTCCCCCAGTGATGACACCCTGATGTATAAGGTCCCCCCCCCAGTGATGACACCCTGATGTATTAGGTCCCCTCCAGTGATGACACCCTGATGTATAAGGCCCCTCCCCCAGTGATGACACCCTGATGTATAAGGTCCTTCCCTCCGTGATGACACCCTGATGTATAAGGTCCCTCCCCCCAGTGATGACACCCTGATGTATAAGGACCCACCCCCAGTGATGACACCCTGATGTATAAGGTCCCTCCCCCAGTGATGACACCCTGATGTATAAGGTCCCTCCCCCCGGTGATGACACCCTGATGTATAAGGTCTCCCCCCAGTGATGACACCCTCATGTATAAGGTCTCCCCCCAGTGATGACACCCTGATGTATAAGGTCTCCCCCCAGTAATGACACCCTGATGTATAAGGTCCCTCCCCCCGGTGATGACACCCTGACGTATAAGGCCCCCCCCCCAGTGATGACACCCTGATGTATAAGGTCCCTCCCCCCAGTGATGACACCCTGATGTATATGGTCCCTCCCCCCATTAATGACTCCCTGATGTATAAGGTCCCTCCCCCCAGTGATGACACCCTGATGTATAAGGTCCCTCCCCCCAGTAATGACACCCTGATGTATAAGGTCCCTCCCCCCAGTGATGACACCCTGATGTATAAGGTCCCTCCCCTCCAGTGATGACACCCTGATGTATAAGGTCCCTCCCCCCAGTGATGACACCCTGATTTATAAGGTCCCTCCCCCCAGTAATGACACCCTGATGTATAAGGTCCCTCCCCCAGTGATGACACCCTGATGTATAAGGTCCCTCCCCCCAGTGATGACACCCTGATGTATAAGGTCCCTCCCCTCCAGTAATGACACCCTGATGTATAAGGTCCCTCCCCCGGTGATGACACCCTGATGTATAAGGTCCCTCCCCCCAGTAATGACACCCTGATGTATAAGGTCCCTCCCCCCAGTGATGACACCCTGATGTATAAGGTCCCTCCCCCCAGTGATGACACCCTGATGTATAAGGTCCCCCCCAGTGATGACACCCTGATGTATAAGGTCCCTCCCCCCAGTGATGACACCCTGATGTATAAGGTCCCTCCCCCCAGTAATGACACCCTGATGTATAAGGTCCCTCCCCCCAGTGATGACACCCTGATGTATAAGGTTCCTCCCCCCAGTGATGACACCCTGATGTATAAGGTCCCCCCCAGTGATGACACCCTGATGTATAAGGTCCCTCCCCCCAGTGATGACACCCTGATGTATAAGGTCCCTCACCCCAGTGAAGACACCCTGATGTATAAGGTCCCTCCCCCCAGTGATGACACCCTGATGTATAAGGTCCCTCCCCCCAGTGATGACACCCTGATGTATAAGGTCCCTCCCTCCGGTGATGACACCCTGATGTATAAGGTCCCTCCCCCCGTGATGACACCCTGGTGTATAAGGTCCCTCCCCCGGTGATGACACCCTGATGTATAAGGCCCCCCCCAGTGATGACAACCTGATGTATAAGGTCCCTCCCCCAGTGATCACACCCTGATGTATAAGGTCCCTCCCTCCAGTGATGACACCCTGATGTATAAGGCCCCCCCAGTGATGACACCCTGATGTATAAGGTCCCACCCCCCAGTGATGACACCCTGATGTATAAGGTCCCCCCCAGTGATGACACCCTGATGTATAAGGTCCCTCCCCCCAGTGATGACACCCTGATGTATAAGGTCCCTCCCCCCAGTGATGACACCCTGATGTATAAGGTCCCCCCCAGTGATGAAACCCTGATGTATAAGGTTCCTCCCCCCAGTGATGACACCCTGATGTATAAGGTCCCTCCCTCCAGTGATGACACCCTGATGTATAAGGTCCCTCCCCCCGTGATGACACCCTGATGTATAAGGTCCCTCCACCGGTGATGACACCCTGATGTATAAGGCCCCCCCCCCAGTGATGACACCCTGATGTATAAGGTCCCTCCCTCCGGTGATGACACCCTGATGTATAAGGTCCCCCCCCCCAGTGATGACACCCTGATGTATAAGGTCCCTCCCTCCAGTGATGACACCCTGATGTATAAGGTCCCTCCCCCAGTGATGACACCCTGATGTATAAGGTCCCTCCCTCCGGTGATGACACCCTGATGTATAAGGTCCCCCCCCCCAGTGATGACACCCTGATGTATAAGGTCCTTCCCCCCAGTGATGACACCCTGATGTATAAGGTCCTTCCCCCCAGTGATGACACCCTGATGTATAAGGTCCCTCCCCCCAGTGATAACACCCTGATGTATAAGGCCACCCCCCCAGAGATGACACCCTGATGTATTAGGTCCCTCCCCCCAGTGATGACACCCTGATGTATAAGGTCCCCCCCCCCAGTGATGACACCATGATGTATAAGGCCCCTCCCCCAGTGATGACACCCTGATGTATAAGGTCCCTCCCCCAGTGATGACACCCTGATGTATAAGGTCCCCCCCAGTGATGACACCCTGATGTATAAGGTCCCCCCCAGTGATGACACCCTGATGTATAAGGTCCCTCCCCCCAGTGATGACACCCTGATGTATAAGGTCCCTCCCTCCTGTGATGACACCCTGATGTATAAGGTCCCTCCCCCCAGTGATGACACCCTGATGTATAAGGCCCCCCCCCCAGTGATGACACCCTGATGTATAAGGTCCCTCCCCCAGTGATGACACCCTGATGTATAAGGTCCCTCCCCCCAGTGATGACACCCTGATGTATAAGGCCCCCCCCCCAGTGATGACACCCTGATGTATAAGGTCCCCCCCCAGTGATGACACCCTGATGTATAAGGTCCCTTCCCCCAGTGATGACACCCTGATGTATAAGGTCCCTCCCCCGGTGATGACACCCTGATGTATAAGGTCCCTCCCCCAGTGATGACACCCTGATGTATAAGGTCCCTCCCTCCGGTGATGACACCCTGATGTATAAGGTCCCTCCCCCCAGTGATGACACCCTGATGTATAAGGTCCCTCCCCCAGTGATGACACCCTGATGTATAAGGTCCCTCCCTCCAGTGATGACACCCTGATGTATAAGGTCCCCCCCCCCAGTGATGACACCCTGATGTATAAGGTCCCTCCCCCCGGTAATGACACCCTGATGTATAAGGTCCCTCCCCCCGGTGAAGACACCCTGATGTATAAGGTCCCTCCCCCAGTGATGACACGCTGATGTATAAGGTCCCTCCCCCCAGTGATGACACCCTGATGTATAAGGTCCCTCCCCCCAGTAATGACACCCTGATGTATGAGGTCCCTCCCCCCAGTGATGACACCCTGATGTATAAGGTCCCTCCCCCAGTAATGACACCCTGATGTATAAGGTCCCTCCCTCCAGTGATGACACCCTGATGTATAAGGTCCCTCCCCCAGTAATGACACCCTGATGTATGAGGTCCCTCCCCCCAGTGATGACACCCTGATGTATAAGGTCCCTCCCCCAGTAATGACACCCTGATGTATAAGGTCCCTCCCTCCAGTGATGACACCCTGATGTATAAGGTCCCTCCCCCAGTGATGACACCCTGATGTATAAGGTCCATCCCCCCGGTGATGACACCCTGATGTATAAGGTCCCTCCCTCCAGTGATGACACCCTGATGTATAAGGTCCCTCCCCCAGTGATGACACCCTGATGTATAAGGTCCCTCCCTCCGGTGATGACACCCTGATGTATAAGGTCCCTTCCCCCGGTGTTGGCAACCTGATGTATAAGGTCCCTCCCCCCAGTGATGGCACCCTGATGTATAAGGTCCCTCCCCCCGGTGATGACACCCTGATGTATAAGGTCCCTCCCTCCAGTGATAACACCCTGATGTATAAGGTCCCTCCCCCCGGTGATGACACCCTGATGTATAAGGTCCCCCCCCCCAGTGATGGCACCCTGATGTATAAGGTCCCTCCCCCCAGTGATGGCACCCTGATGTATAAGGTCCCTCCCCCCGGTGATGACACCCTGATGTATAAGGTCCCTCCCTCCAGTGATAACACCCTGATGTATAAGGTCCCTCCCCCCGGTAATGACACCCTGATGTATAAGGTCTCTCCCCCGGTGATGACACCCTGATGTATAAGGTCCCTCCCCCCGGTGATGACACCCTGATGTATAAGGTCCCTCCCTCCAGTGATAACACCCTGATGTATAAGGTCCCTCCCCCCGGTAATGACACCCTGATGTATAAAGTCTCTCCCCCGGTGATGACACCCTGATGTATAAGGTCCCTCCCTCCGGTGATGACACCCTGATGTATAAGGTCCCTCCCCCCGGTGATGACACCCTGATGTATAAGGTCCCTCCCTCCAGTGATAACACCCTGATGTATAAGGTCCCTCCCCCCGGTGATGACACCCTGATGTATAAGGTCTCTCCCCCGGTGATGACACCCTGATGTATAAGGTCCCTCCCCCCGGTGATGACACCCTAATGTATAAGGTCCCTCCCCCCGGTGATGACACCCTGATGTATAAGGTCCCTCCCCCCAGTGATGACACCCTGATGTATAAGGTCCCTCCCCCCAGTAATGACACCCTGATGTATAAGGTCCCTCCCCCCAGTGATGATACTCTGATGTATAAGGTCCCTCCCCCCAGTGATGACACCCTGATGTATAAGGTCCCTCCCCTCCGGTGATGACACCCTGATGTATAAGGTCCCTCCCCCCAGTGATGACACCCTGATGTATAAGGTCCCTCCCCTCCGGTGATGACACCCTGATGTATAAGGTCCCTCCCCCCGGTGATGACACCATGATGTATAACGTTCCTCCCCTCCAGTGATGACACCCTGATGTATAAGGTCTCCCCCCAGTGATGACACCCTGATGTATAAGGTCCCTCCCCCCGTTGATGACACCCTGATGTATAAGGTCCCCCCCAGTGATGACACCCTGATGTATAAGGTCTCCCCCCAGTGATGACACCCTCATGTATAAGGTCTCCCCTCAGTGATGACACCCTGATGTATAAGGTCTCCCCCCAGTAATGACACCCTGATGTATAAGGTCCCTCCCCCCGGTGATGACACCCTGATGTATAAGGCCCCCCCCCAGTGATGACACCCTGATGTATAAGGCCCCCCCCCCCAGTAATGACACCCTGATGTATAAGGTCACTCCCCCCGGTGATGACACCCTGATGCATAAGGTCCCTCCCCCCAGTGATGACACCCTGATGTATAAGGTCCCTCCCTCCAGTGATGACACCCTGATGTATAAGGCCCCCCCCAGTGATGACACCCTGATGTATAAGGTCCCACCCCCCAGTGATGACACCCTGATGTATAAGGTCCCCCCCAGTGATGACACCCTGATGTATAAGGTCCCTCCCCCCAGTGATGACACCCTGATGTATAAGGTCCCTCCCTCCGGTGATGACACCCTGATGTATAAGGTCCCTCCCCCAGTGAAGACACCCTGATGTATAAGGTCCCTCCCCCAGTGATGACACCCTGATGTATAAGGTCCCTCCCCCCGGTGATGACACCCTGTTGTATAAGCCCCCCCCCAGTGATGACACCCTGATGTATAAGGTCCCTCCCCCCAGTGATGACACCCTGATGTATAAGGTCCCTCCCCCAGTGATGACACCCTGATGTATAAGGTCCCTCCCTCCAGTGATGACACCCTGATGTATAAGGTCCCTCCCCCCAGTGATGACACCCTGATGTATAAGGTCCCGCCCCCGGTGATGACACCCTGATGTATAAGGTCCCTCCCCCAGTGATGACACCCTGATGTATAAGGTCCCTCCCCCAGTGATGACACCCTGATGTATAAGGTCCCCCCCCCAGTGATGACACCCTGATGTATTAGGTCCCCTCCAGTGATGACACCCTGATGTATAAGGCCCCTCCCCCAGTGATGACACCCTGATGTATAAGGTCCTTCCCTCCGGTGATGACACCCTGATGTATAAGGTCCCTCCCCCCAGTGATGACACCCTGATGTATAAGGACCCACCCCCCAGTGATGACACCCTGATGTATAAGGTCCCTCCCCCCAGTGATGACACCCTGATGTATAAGGTCCCTCCCCCCGGTGATGACACCCTGATGTATAAGGTCTCCCCCCAGTGATGACACCCTCATGTATAAGGTCTCCCCCCAGTGATGACACCCTGATGTATAAGGTCTCCCCCCAGTAATGACACCCTGATGTATAAGGTCCCTCCCCCCGGTGATGACACCCTGACGTATAAGGCCCCCCCCCCAGTGATGACACCCTGATGTATAAGGTCCCTCCCCCCAGTGATGACACCCTGATGTATATGGTCCCTCCCCCCATTAATGACTCCCTGATGTATAAGGTCCCTCCCCCCAGTGATGACACCCTGATGTATAAGGTCCCTCCCCCCAGTAATGACACCCTGATGTATAAGGTCCCTCCCCCCAGTGATGACACCCTGATGTATAAGGTCCCTCCCCTCCAGTGATGACACCCTGATGTATAAGGTCCCTCCCCCCAGTGATGACACCCTGATTTATAAGGTCCCTCCCCCCAGTAATGACACCCTGATGTATAAGGTCCCTCCCCCAGTGATGACACCCTGATGTATAAGGTCCCTCCCCCCAGTGATGACACCCTGATGTATAAGGTCCCTCCCCTCCAGTAATGACACCCTGATGTATAAGGTCCCTCCCCCGGTGATGACACCCTGATGTATAAGGTCCCTCCCCCCAGTAATGACACCCTGATGTATAAGGTCCCTCCCCCCAGTGATGACACCCTGATGTATAAGGTCCCTCCCCCCAGTGATGACACCCTGATGTATAAGGTCCCCCCCAGTGATGACACCCTGATGTATAAGGTCCCTCCCCCCAGTGATGACACCCTGATGTATAAGGTCCCTCCCCCCAGTAATGACACCCTGATGTATAAGGTCCCTCCCCCCAGTGATGACACCCTGATGTATAAGGTTCCTCCCCCCAGTGATGACACCCTGATGTATAAGGTCCCTGTAACGCGACGCCTTGTATCATAAGCTGGATACCTCTTTTATAGTTCCTTTCTCTCCTCAGAATAACAATCCAATAGTAAAGTGACCCTCCTGTTCCCAAACATCAGCCGAGACTTGATGAAGGGAAGAACTCTCTTTTATTGAATCAAACACACAGGTTATATACACTACAGAGACTCTTATCTAGATCAGCATGCAAATGAATACTTGGGACAGTGTTTCTATGCTTGACCAATCATCCACCAGCATCCTTATCAGGATAAGAATGCAGATTAGGAATTGAAATCCTACATTCTTAACTGGCTCATCAATAACCGCCTCTGATTGGTCAAGGAAGCATAGCAGGAATCAATTAACATTCCTTAGCACAGGCCTGGAGTAGAGTGGAATCAAAGCCCAACCCCCCCCACTATCTCTGCACTCCAGCAATGTACTGGAATCAACTATAGTCACCACAGTTCTGTCACATATCTCCCCCTTGTATCCATGTCCGGCATACCCGATTAGACCCAGTCGGGTGTAATTTAGGGATGTCCGGGGTTTTCTGCCTGTGGTTCCATATCCGTTTGTCTGGATAAGCCGTCGGCGTTGTGGTTTTGTTTCCCTGGACGGTCGCGGATTGTCTCCAGCTACCCGGTTTAGCCAAACCAGCGGGTTATGATCCGTGATTAATGTAAACTGTCTACCGTACAAGTAGGGTTGGAGTTTTTTCAGCGCCCATACCAATGCCAAGCACTCCTTTTCAATGGTAGCGTAGCTGACCTCCCTAGGCAACAGTTTCCGACTTAGGTAGGCCACCGGGTGTTCGTGTCCGTCGTCTCCCACTTGGCTTAGAACAGCTCCCAGCCCGAACATTGAGGCATCTGTGTGTACAAAGAAACGTTTAGATGAGTCAGGTGCAGCCAATATGGGAGCGGCGCTTAGCACTTGCTTTAGTTGCTCGAAAGCCTTCTCACAGTCTGGGGACCACCGTACTTGTCTGGGGAGGTGTTTCTTGGTTAAGTCGGTGATGTGCCCGGTTATCCCTGGCTGCTTGCAAGGTATTTACTTCATGTAGCACCAACCCCAACTCCTCTTCCCCCAGCAGGGTATCCTGCTGTAAACAGTGGACAGCGCCTCTAGCTCCAGTGCCTCGGGCAGGTTTGGGACAGTTACTCTGGTAGTGTCCTACTTGGTTGCAGTTGAAGCAAGTCACTCCTGTCGGCCTGCGGTTGACCGGCCGGCTGGGTCCCGGCCCCTGGGGCACTGCTCGAGACTGCGTACTCCCTGATGTGGTCTGGTTTATTGGTCTTGGAATAAAAGGCACTTTGAGTGCAGCTGGTTCTGGTCTTCTGCCATCCATAAATTCATCCGCCAGCCTGGCAGCCTCTTCCACTGTCATGGGTTTTCTATCCCTTACCCACTCTTTCACCTCTGTCGTTGCCATGTCAAAAAATTGTTCCAGCAACAATATTTGCAGAACATCTTCCAAGGTTTTTGCTTGGCACCCTTTCAACCAGTTGGAGGCAGCCCGGTGCATCCGATAAGCCCAGTCCACATGTGAATCTTTAGCTCCTTTCCGCATCCCCCTCAATTTCCTGCGGTAAGCTTCTGGGGTTACGGCGTAGCGGGCTAGCAAGGCTTCCTTTACTCTTTCATAACAGGCTAGGTCATGCTGGGGTATAGCCCGGAAAGCGGCAGCGGCTCGACCGCTGAGTTTGCCACTTAACATGGAGGACCAGTCCTCAGGCTCTAGTCCTTGGATGCCACATTGCCTTTCAAAGTCCTCCAAAAAATCGTCAATGTCATCCTCCCCATCCACGAATGCTTTAAATGCTGCATAGGGTAGCTTCCGACGGTTCCCGATTATTGAACCGGTAATGGATGCTGTCTCCCCCACATGCCCCGAGGTCCGGAATTTGAGCGCCTCTGTAGCTTGAGCCATGATTTGAACGACCAATTCTGGTGCCGGATTTGGTCCCAGTAGCGCAATTCGCCATTTTACATCTTTCTGGAACTCGGTCTCCTCCATGCTTGCGGGGGATGCGGTGCTGGCTTGGTCCGATTCCATCAGTTCTGTTATCAAAACGGATTTTGGCTTGTTACTTGCCACTCGTCCCCTTGCTTCCAGCAAGTCTTTTAGAGTGCTACGTTTCAGCCGGTCGTAGCACTGCGCCATCCACTGACCGCTTTGTTGCCGAGACCGGGGTCAAGCCAGCGGCTATATCTCCCCCTGGATTCTGGTCTCAGTTTCGGTTGCTGAGACCGGGGTCAAGCCAGCGGCTATATCTCCCCCTGGATGCTAGTCTCAGTTTTGCTGCTGTTTCATCCACTGCTCTCTGCGTTGCTGAGACCGGGGTCAAGCCAGAGGCTATATCTCCCCCTGGATGCTGGTCTCAGTTTCAGTTCCTTGGGATAAGCCGAATCCCGCCGCTTGCCACCAGTTGTAACGCGACGCCTTGTATCATAAGCTGGATACCTCTTTTATAGTTCCTTTCTCTCCTCAGAATAACAATCCAATAGTAAAGTGACCCTCCTGTTCCCAAACATCAGCCGAGACTTGATGAAGGGAAGAACTCTCTTTTATTGAATCAAACACACAGGTTATATACACTACAGAGACTCTTATCTAGATCAGCATGCAAATGAATACTTGGGACAGTGTTTCTATGCTTGACCAATCATCCACCAGCATCCTTATCAGGATAAGAATGCAGATTAGGAATTGAAATCCTACATTCTTAACTGGCTCATCAATAACCGCCTCTGATTGGTCAAGGAAGCATAGCAGGAATCAATTAACATTCCTTAGCACAGGCCTGGAGTAGAGTGGAATCAAAGCCCAACCCCCCCCACTATCTCTGCACTCCAGCAATGTACTGGAATCAACTATAGTCACCACAGTTCTGTCACAGTCCCCCCCAGTGATGACACCCTGATGTATAAGGTCCCTCCCCCCAGTGATGACACCCTGATGTATAAGGTCCCTCACCCCAGTGAAGACACCCTGATGTATAAGGTCCCTCCCCCCAGTGATGACACCCTGATGTATAAGGTCCCTCCCCCCAGTGATGACACCCTGATGTATAAGGTCCCTCCCTCCGGTGATGACACCCTGATGTATAAGGTCCCTCCCCCCGTGATGACACCCTGATGTATAAGGTCCCTCCCCCGGTGATGACACCCTGATGTATAAGGCCCCCCCCAGTGATGACAACCTGATGTATAAGGTCCCTCCCCCAGTGATCACACCCTGATGTATAAGGTCCCTCCCTCCAGTGATGACACCCTGATGTATAAGGCCCCCCCAGTGATGACACCCTGATGTATAAGGTCCCACCCCCCAGTGATGACACCCTGATGTATAAGGTCCCCCCCAGTGATGACACCCTGATGTATAAGGTCCCTCCCCCCAGTGATGACACCCTGATGTATAAGGTCCCTCCCCCCAGTGATGACACCCTGATGTATAAGGTCCCCCCCAGTGATGAAACCCTGATGTATAAGGTTCCTCCCCCCAGTGATGACACCCTGATGTATAAGGTCCCTCCCTCCAGTGATGACACCCTGATGTATAAGGTCCCTCCCTCCGGTGATGACACCCTGATGTATAAGGTCCCTCCCCCCGTGATGACACCCTGATGTATAAGGTCCCTCCACCGGTGATGACACCCTGATGTATAAGGCCCCCCCCCCAGTGATGACACCCTGATGTATAAGGTCCCTCCCCCAGTGATGACACCCTGATGTATAAGGCCCCCCCCAGTGATGACACCCTGATGTATAAGGTCCCCCCAGTGATGACACCCTGATGTATATGGTCCCTCCCCCCAGTGATGACACCCTGATGTATAAGGCCCCCCCCCCAGTGATGACACCCTGATGTATAAGGTCCCTCCCCCCGGTAATGACACCCTGATGTATAAGGTCCCTCCCCCCGGTGAAGACACCCTGATGTATAAGGTCCCTCCCCCAGTGATGACACGCTGATGTATAAGGTCCCTCCCCCCAGTGATGACACCCTGATGTATAAGGTCCCTCCCCCCAGTAATGACACCCTGATGTATAAGGCCCCCCCCCAGTGATGACACCCTGATGTATAAGGTCCCTCCCCCCAGTGATGACACCCTGATGTATAAGCCCCCCCCCCCAGTGATGACACCCTGATGTATAAGGTCCCTCCCCCAGTAATGACACCCTGATGTATAAGGTCCCTCCCTCCAGTGATGACACCCTGATGTATAAGGTCCCTCCCCCAGTAATGACACCCTGATGTATGAAGTCCCTCCCCCCAGTGATGACACCCTGATGTATAAGGTCCCTCCCCCAGTAATGACACCCTGATGTATAAGGTCCCTCCCTCCAGTGATGACACCCTGATGTATAAGGTCCCTCCCCCAGTAATGACACCCTGATGTATGAAGTCCCTCCCCCCAGTGATAACACCCTGATGTATAAGGTCCCTCCCCCAGTAATGACACCCTGATGTATAAGGTCCCTCCCTCCAGTGATGACACCCTGATGTATAAGGTCCCTCCCCCAGTGATGACACCCTGATGTATAAGGTCCATCCCCCCGGTGATGACACCCTGATGTATAAGGTCCCTCCCTCCAGTGATGACACCCTGATGTATAAGGTCCCTCCCCCGGTGATGACACCCTGATGTATAAGGTCCCTCCCTCCGGTGATGACACCCTGATGTATAAGGTCCCTCCCCCCGGTGATGGCACCCTGATGTATAAGGTCCCTCCCCCCAGTGATGGCACCCTGATGTATAAGGTCCCTCCCCCCGGTGATGACACCCTGATGTATAAGGTCCCTCCCTCCAATGATAACACCCTGATGTATAAGGTCCCTCCCCCCGGTAATGACAACCTGATGTATAAGGTCTCTCCCCCCAGTGATGACACCCTGATGTATAAGGTCCCTCCCCTCCGGTGATAACACCCTGATGTATAAGGTCCCTCCCCCCGGTGATGACACCATGATGTATAACGTTCCTCCCCTCCAGTGATGACACCCTGATGTATAAGGTCTCCCCCCAGTGATGACACCCTGATGTATAAGGTCCCTCCCCCCGTTGATGACACCCTGATGTATAAGGTCCCCCCCAGTGATGACACCCTGATGTATAAGGTCTCCCCCCAGTGATGACACCCTCATGTATAAGGTCTCCCCTCAGTGATGACACCCTGATGTATAAGGTCTCCCCCCAGTAATGACACCCTGATGTATAAGGTCCCTCCCCCCGGTGATGACACCCTGATGTATAAGGCCCCCCCCCCAGTGATGACACCCTGATGTATAAGGCCCCCCCCCCAGTAATGACACCCTGATGTATAAGGTCCCTCCCCCCGGTGATGACACCCTGATGCATAAGGTCCCTCCCCCCAGTGATGACACCCTGATGTATAAGGTCCCTCCCTCCAGTGATGACACCCTGATGTATAAGCCCCCCCCCAGTGATGACACCCTGATGTATAAGGTCCCACCCCCCAGTGATGACACCCTGATGTATAAGGTCCCTCCCCCCAGTGATGACACCCTGATGTATAAGGTCCCTCCCTCCGGTGATGACACCCTGATGTATAAGGTCCCTCCCCCCAGTGATGACACCCTGATGTATAAGGTCCCCCCCAGTGATGACACCCTGATGTATAAGGTCCCTCCCCCCAGTGATGACACCCTGATGTATAAGCCCCCCCCCCAGTGATGACACCCTGATGTATAAGGTCCCTCCCCCAGTGATGACACCCTGATGTATAAGGTCCCTCCCCCCAGTGATGACACCCTGATGTATAAGGTCCCCCCCCAGTGATGACACCCTGATGTATAAGGTCCCTCCCCCCAGTGATGACACCCTGATGTATAAGGCCCCCTCCCAGTGATGACACCCTGATGTATAAGGTCCCTCCCCCAGTGATGACACCCTGATGTATAAGGTCCCTCCCCCCAGTGATGACACCCTGATGTATAAGGTCCCTCCCTCCAGTGATGACACCCTGATGTATAAGGCCCCCCCCCCCAGTAATGACACCCTGATGTATAAGGTCCCCCCCAGTGATGACACCCTGATGTATAAGGTCCCCCCCAGTGATGACACCCTGATGTATAAGGTCCCTCCCCCGGTGATGACACCCTGATGTATAAGGTCCCTCCCTCCGGTGATGACACCCTGATGTATAAGGTCCCCCCCCCCAGTGATGACACCCTGATGTATAAGGTCCCTCCCTCCAGTGATGACACCCTGATGTATAAGGTCCCTCCCCCAGTGATGACACCCTGATGTATAAGGTCCCTCCCTCCGGTGATGACACCCTGATGTATAAGGTCCCCCCCCCAGTGATGACACCCTGATGTATAAGGTCCTTCCCCCCAGTGATGACACCCTGATGTATAAGGTCCTTCCCCCCAGTGATGACACCCTGATGTATAAGGTCCCTCCCCCCAGTGATAACACCCTGATGTATAAGGCCCCCCCCCAGTGATGACACCCTGATGTATAAGGTCCCTCCCCCCAGTGATGACACCCTGATGTATAAGGTCCCCCCCCCCAGTGATGACACCCTGATGTATAAGGCCCCTCCCCCAGTGATGACACCCTGATGTATAAGGTCCCTCCCCCAGTGATGACACCCTGATGTATAAGGTCCCCCCCAGTGATGACACCCTGATGTATAAGGTCCCGCCCCCGGTGATGACACCCTGATATATAAGGTCCCTCCCCCCAGTGATGACACCCTGATGTATAAGGTCCCTCCCCCCAGTGATGACACCCTGATGTATAAGGTCCCTCCCCCGGTGATGACACCCTGATGTATAAGGTCCCTCCCCCCGTGATGACACCCTGATGTATAAGCCCCCCCCCAGTGATGACACCCTGATGTATAAGGTCCCTCCCCCCAGTGATGACACCCTGATGTATAAGGTCCCTCCCCCCAGTGATGACACCCTGATGTATAAGGTCCCTCCCTCCGGTGATGACACCCTGATGTATAAGGTCCCTCCCCCAGTGATGACACCCTGATGTATAAGGTCCCTCCCCCCAGTGATGACACCCTGATGTATAAGGTCCCTCCCTCCGATGATGACACCCTGATGTATAAGGTCCCTCCCCCCAGTGATGACACCCTGATGTATAAGGTCCCTCCCCCCAGTGATGACACCCTGATGTATAAGGTCCCTCCCCCAGTGATGACACCCTGATGTATAAGGTCCCTCCCCCCGTGATGACACCCTGATGTATAAGCCCCCCCCCCAGTGATGACACCCTGATGTATAAGGTCCCTCCCCCGTGATGACACCCTGATGTATAAGGTCCCTCCCCCAGTGATGACACCCTGATGTATAAGGTCCCCCCCCAGTGATGACACCCTGATGTATAAGGTCCCTCCCCCCAGTGATGACACCCTGATGTATAAGATCCCTCCCCCCAGTGATGACAACCTGATGTATAAGGCCCCCCCCCGGTGATGACACCCTGATGTATAAGGCCCCCCCCCCAGCGATGACGCCCTGATGTATACGGTCCGTCCCCCCAGTAATGACACCCTGATGTATAAGGTCCCCTCCAGTGATGACACCCTGATGTATAAGGTCCCCCCCCCCAGTGATGACACCCTGATGTATAAGGTCCCCCCCAGTGATGACACCCTGATGTATAAGGTCCCTCCCCCCAGTGATGACACCCTGATGTATAAGGCCCCTCCCTCCGATGATGACACCCTGATGTATAAGGTCCCTCCCCCCAGTGATGACACCCTGATGTATAAGGTCCCTCCCCCGTGATTACACCCTGATGTATAAGGTTCCCCCCCCCCAGTGATGACACCCTGATGTATAAGGTCCCTCCCCCAGTGATGACACCCTGATGTATAAGGTCCCTCCCCCCGTGATTACACCCTGATGTATAAGGTCCCTCCCCCCGTGATTACACCCTGATGTATAAGGTTCCCCCCCCCAGTGATGACACCCTGATGTATAAGGTCCCTCCCCCGGTGATGACACCCTGATGTATAAGGTCCCTCCCCTCCGGTGATGACACCCTGATGTATAAGGTCCCCTCCAGTGATGACACCCTGATGTATAAGGTCCCCCCCCCAGTGATGACACCCTGATGTATAAGGTCCCTCCCTCCAGTGATGACACCCTGATGTATAAGGTCCCCCCCCCCCAGTGATGACACCCTGATGTATAAGGTCCCTCCCCCCGGTGATGACACCCTGATGTATAAGGTCCCCCCAGTGATGACACCCTGATGTATAAGGTCCCTCCCTCCAGTGATGACACCCTGATGTATAAGGTCCCCCCCCCAGTGATGACACCCTGATGTATAAGGTCCCTCCCCCAGTGATGATACCCTGATGTATAAGGCCCCCACCAGTGATGACACCCTGATGTATATGGTCCCTCCCCCCAGTAATGACACCCTGATGTATAAGGTCCCTCCCCCCAGTGATGACGCCCTGATGTATAAGGCCCCCCCCCCAGTGATGACACCCTGATGTATAAGGCCCCTCCCCCAGTGATGACACCCTGATGTATAAGGTCCCTCCCCCAGTGATGACACCCTGATGTCTAAGGTCCCCCCCAGTGATGACACCCTGATGTATAAGGTCCCTCCCCCAGTGATGACACCCTGATGTATAAGGTCCCTCCCTCCAGTGATGACACCCTGATGTATAAGGTCCCTCCCCGGTGATGACACCCTGATGTATAAGGTCCCTCCCCCCAGTGATGACACCCTGATGTATAAGGTCCCTCCCCCCGGTGATGACACCCTGATGTATAAGGTCCCTCCCCCAGTGATGACACCCTGATGTATAAGGTCCCTCCCCCCGGTGATGACACCCTGATGTATAAGGTCTCTCCCCCCGGTGAAGACACCCTGATGTATAAGGTCCCTCCCCCCAGTGATGACACCCTGATGTATAAGGTCCCTTCCACCGGTAATGACACCCTGATGTATAATGTCCCTCCCCCGGTGAAGACAACCTGATGTATAAGGTACCCCTAGTGATGACACCCTGATGTATAAGGTACCCCCAGTGATGACACCCTGATGTATAAGGTCCCTCCCCCCAGTAATGACACCCTGATGTATAAGGTCCCTCCCCCCAGTGATGACACCCTGATGTATAAGGTACCCCCAGTGATGACACCCTGATGTATAAGGTACCCCCAGTGATGACACCCTGATGTATAAGGTCCCTCCCCCCAGTAATGACACCCTGATGTATAAGGTCCCTCCCCCAGTAATGACACCCTGATGTATAAGGTCCCTCCCCCGTGATGACACCCTGATGTATAAGGTCCCTCCCCCAGTAATGACACCCTGATGTATAAGGTCCCTCCCCCAGTAATGACACCCTGATGTATAAGGTCCCTCCCCCCGGTGATGACACCCTGATGTATAAGGTCCCTCCCCCAGTGAAGACACCCTGATGTATAAGGTCTCTCCCCCAGTGATGACACCCTGATGTATAAGGTCCCTCCCCCCAGTGATGACACCCTGATGTATAAGGTCCCTCCCCCAGTGATGACACCCTGATGTATAAGGTCCCTCCCCCCAGTGATGACACCCTGATGTATAAGCCCCCCCCAGTGATGACACCCTGATGTATAAGGTCCCTCCCCCAGTGATGACACCCTGATGTATAAGCCCCCCCCCCAGTGATGACACCCTGATGTATAAGGACCCTCCCCCAGTGATGACACCCTGATGTATAAGGTCCCCCCCCCAGTGATGACACCCTGATGTATAAGGTCCCTCCCCCCAGTGATGACAACCTGATGTATAAGGTCCCTCCCCCCGGTGATGACACCCTGATGTATAAGCCCCCCCCCCAGTGATGACGCCCTGATGTATACGGTCCGTCCCCCCAGTAATGACACCCTGATGTATAAGGTCCCCTCCAGTGATGACACCCTGATGTATAAGGTCCCACCCCCCAGTGATGACACCCTGATGTATAAGGTCCCCCCCCAGTGATGACACCCTGATGTATAAGGTCCCCCCCAGTGATGACACCCTGATGTATAAGGTCCCTCCCCCCAGTGATGACACCCTGATGTATAAGGTCCCTCCCTCCGATGATGACACCCTGATGTATAAGGTCCCTCCCCCCAGTGATGACACCCTGATGTATAAGGTCCCTCCCCCCAGTAATGACACCCTGATGTATAAGGTCCCTCCCCCCTGTGATGACACCCTGATGTATATGGTCCCTCCCCCCTGTGATGACACCCTGATGTATAAGGTACCCCCAGTGATGACACCCTGATGTATAAGGTCCCTCCCCCTGTGATGACACCCTGATGTATAAGGTCCTCCCCCCTGTGATGACACCCTGATGTATATGGTCCCTCCCCCCAGTAATGACACCCTGATGTATAAGGTCCCTCCCCCCAGTGATGACACCCTGATGTATAAGGTCCCTCCCCCAGTGATGACACCCTGATGTATAAGGTCCCCCCCCCAGTGATGACACCCTGATGTATAAGGCCCCTCCCCCAGTGATGACACCCTGATGTATAAGTTCCCTCCCCCCGTGATTACACCCTGATGTATAAGGTCCCTCCCCCCAGTAATGACACCCTGATGTATAAGGTCCCTCCCCCCAGTGATGACACCCTGATGTATAAGGTCCCTCCCCCCGTTGATGACACCCTGATGTATAAGGTCCCTCCCCCAGTAATGACACCCTGATGTATAAGGTCCCTCCCCCCAGTGATGACACCCTGATGTATACGGTCCCCCCCAGTGATGACACCCTGATGTATATGGTCCCTTCCCCCAGTAATGACACCCTGATGTATAAGGTCCCCCCCCCCAGTGATGACACCCTGAAGTATAAGGTCCCTCCCTCCAGTGATGACACCCTGATGTATAAGGTCCCTCCCCCCGGTGATGACACCCTGATGTATAAGGTCCCTCCCCCCAGTGATGACACCCTGATGTATAAGGTCCCTCCCCCCGGTAATGACACCCTGATGTATAAGGTCTCTCCCCCGGTGATGACACCCTGATGTATAAGGTCCCTCCCCCAGTGATGACACCCTGATGTATAAGGTCCCTCCCCCCAGTAATGACACCCTGATGTATAAGGTCCCTCCCCCCAGTGATGATACTCTGATGTATAAGGTCCCTCCCCCCAGTGATGACACCCTGATGTATAAGGTCCCTCCCCTCCGGTGATGACACCCTGATGTATAAGGTCCCTCCCCCCAGTGATGACACCCTGATGTATAAGGTCCCCCCCGGTGATGATACCCTGATGTATAAGGTCCCTCCCCCAGTGATGACACCCTGATGTATAAGGTCCCTCCCCCCAGTGATGACACCCTGATGTATAAGGTCCCTCCCTCCAGTGATGACACCCTGATGTATAAGGTCCCTCCCCCCGTGATGACACCCTGATGTATAAGCCCCCCCCCAGTGATGACACCCTGATGTATAAGGTCCCCCCCCCCAGTGATGACACCCTGATGTATAAGGTCCCTCCCCCCGTGATGACACCCTGATGTATAAGCCCCCCCCCAGTGATGACACCCTGATGTATAAGGTCCCCCCCGGTGATGACACCCTGATGTATAAGGTCCCTCCCCCAGTGATGACACCCTGATGTATAAGGTCCCTCCCCCCAGTGATGACAACCTGATGTATAAGGTCCCTCCCCCCAGTGATGACACCCTGATGTATAAGGTCCCTCCCCCCAGTGATGACACCCTGATGTATAAGGCCCCCCCCCGGTGATGACACCCTGATGTATAAGGTCCCTCCCCCCGGTGATGACAACCTGATGTATAAGGTCCCCCCCCAGTGATGACACCCTGATGTATAAGGCCCCCCCCCAGTGATGACACCCTGATGTATAAGGTCCCTCCCCCCAGTGATTACACCCTGATGTATAAGGTCCCTCCCCCCAGTGATGACAACCTGATGTATAAGGTCCCTCCCCCCAGTGATTACACCCTGATGTATAAGGTCCCTCCCCCCAGTGATGACACCCTGATGTATAAGGTCCCTCCCCCCAGTGATGACACCCTGATGTATAAGGCCCCCCCCCAGTGATGACACCCTGATGTATAAGGTCCCCCCCAGTGATGACACCCTGATGTATAAGGTCCCCCCCAGTGATGACACCCTGATGTATAAGGTCCCTCCCCCAGTGATGACACCCTGATATATAAGGTCCCTCCCCCCAGTGATGACACCCTGATGTATAAGGTCCCTCCCTCCGATGATGACACCCTGATGTATAAGGTCCCTCCCCCCAGTGATGACACCCTGATGTATAAGGTCCCTCCCCCCGTGATTACACCCTGATGTATAAGGTCCCCCCCCCAGTGATGACACCCTGATGTATAAGGTCCCTCCCCCAGTGATGACACCCTGATGTATAAGGTCCCTCCCCCCGTGATTACACCCTGATGTATAAGGTCCCTCCCCCCGTGATTACACCCTGATGTATAAGGTCCCTCCCCCCGTGATGACACCCTGATGTATAAGGTCCCCCCCCCCCCAGTGATGACACCCTGATGTATAAGGTCCCCCCCCCAGTGATGACACCCTGATGTATAAGGTCCCTCCCTCCAGTGATGACACCCTGATGTATAAGGTCCCCCCCCCCAGTGATGACACCCTGATGTATAAGGTCCCTCCCCCCAGTAATGACACCATGATGTATAAGGTCCCTCCCCCCAGTGATGACACCCTGATGTATAAGGTCCCCCCCAGTGATGACACCCTGATGTATATGGTCCCTCCCCCCAGTAATGACACCCTGATGTATAAGGTCCCCTCCCCCAGTGATGACACCCTGATGTATAAGGTCCCTCCCCCCAGTGATGACACCCTGATGTATAAGGTCCCTCCCTCCAGTAATGACACCCTGATGTATAAGGTCCCCCCCCAGTGATGACACCCTGATGTATAAGGCCCCTCCCCCAGTGATGACACCCTGATGTATAAGGTCCCTCCCCCAGTGATGACACACTGATGTATAAGGCCCCTCCCCCCAGTAATGACACCATTATGTATAAGGTCCCTCCCCCCAGTGATGACACCCTGATGTATAAGGTCCCCCCCAGTGATGACACCCTGATGTATATGGTCCCTCCCCCCAGTAATGACACCCTGATGTATAAGGTCCCTCCCCCAGTGATGACACCCTGATGTATAAGGTCCCTCCCCCCAGTGATGACACCCTGATGTATAAGGTCCCTCCCTCCAGTAATGACACCCTGATGTATAAGGTCCCCCCCCAGTGATGACACCCTGATGTATAAGGCCCCTCCCCCAGTGATGACACCCTGATGTATAAGGTCCCTCCCCCAGTGATGACACCCTGATGTATAAGGCCCCTCCCCCAGTGATGACACCCTGATGTATAAGGTCCCTCCCCCAGTAATGACACCCTGATGTATAAGGTCCCCCCCCAGTGATGACACCCTGATGTATAAGGCCCCTCCCCCAGTGATGACACCCTGATGTATAAGGTCCCTCCCCCCAGTGATGACACCCTGATGTATAAGGTCCCTCCCTCCAGTGATGACACCCTGATGTATAAGGTCCCTCCCCCCAGTGATGACACCCTGATGTATAAGGTCCCTCCCCCCAGTGATGACACCCTGATGTATAAGGTCCCCCCCCAGTGATGACACCCTGATGTATAAGGTCCCTCCCCCCGGTGATGACACCCTGATGTATAAGGTCCCTCCCCCAGTGATGACACCCTGATGTATAAGGTCCCTCCCCCAGTGATGACACCCTGATGTATAAGGTCCCCCCCCAGTGATGACACCCTGATGTATAAGGTCCCTCCCCCCAGTAATGACACCCTGATGTATAAGGCCCCTCCCCCAGTGATGACACCCTGATGTATAAGGTCCCTCCCCCAGTGATGACACCCTGATGTATAAGGTCCCCCCCCCAGTGATGACACCCTGATGTATAAGGCCCCTCCCCCAGTGATGACACCCTGATGTATAAGGTCCCTCCCCCAGTGATGACACCCTGATGTATAAGGTCCCTCCCCCGGTGATGACACCCTGATGTAAAAGGTCCCTCCCCCCAGTGATGACACCCTGATGTATAAGGTCCCTCCCCCCGGTGATGACACCCTGATGTATAAGGTCCCTCCCCCAGTGATGACACCCTGATGTATAAGGTCCCTCCCCCCGGTGATGACACCCTGATGTATAAGGTCTCTCCCCCCGGTGAAGACACCCTGATGTATAAGGTCCCTCCCCCCAGTGATGACACCCTGATGTATAAGGTCCCTCCCCCCAGTGATGACACCCTGATGTATAAGGTCCCCCCCCCAGTAATGACACCCTGATGTATAAGGTCCCCCCCAGTGATGACACCCTGATGTATAAGGTCCCTCCCCCCAGTGATGACACCCTGATTTATAAGGTCCCTCCCCCCAGTAATGACACCCTGATGTATAAGGTCCCTCCCCCCGGTGATGACACCCTGATGTATAAGGTCCCTCCCCCAGTGATGACACCCTGATGTATAAGGTCCCTCCCCCCAGTGATGACACCCTGATGTATAAGGTCCCTCCCCCCGGTGAAGACACCCTGATGTATAAGGTCCCCCCCAGTGATGACACCCTGATGTATAAGGTCCCTCCCCCCGGTGATGACACCCTGATGTATAAGGTCCCTCCCCCAGTGATGACACCCTGATGTATAAGGTCCCTCCCCCCAGTGATGACACCCTGATGTATAAGGTCCCTCCCCCGGTGATGACACCCTGATGTATAAGGTCCCTCCCCCAGTAATGACACCCTGATGTATAAGGTCCCTCCCCCCAGTAATGACACCCTGATGTATAAGGTCCCTCCCCCCAGTAATGACACCCTGATGTATAAGGTCCCTCCCCCCAGTGATGACACCCTGATGTATAAGGTCCCTCCCTCCAGTGATGACACCCTGATGTATAAGGTCCCTCCCCCAGTGATGACACCCTGATGTATAAGGTCCCTCCCCCCGGTGATGACACCCTGATGTATAAGGTCCCTCCCCCCAGTGATGACACCCTGATGTATAAGGTCCCTCCCTCCGGTGATGACACCCTGATGTATAAGGTCCCTCCCCCCGGTGATGACACCCTGATGTATAAGGTCCCTCCCTCCATTGATAACACCCTGATGTATAATTTCCCTCCCCCCGGTGATGACACCCTGATGTATAAGGTCCCTCCCCCCAGTAATGACACCCTGATGTATAAGGTCCCCCCCCAGTGATGACACCCTGATGTATAAGGTCCCTCCCCCCGGTAATGACACCCTGATGTATAAGGTCCCCCCCAGTGATGACACCCTGATGTATAAGGTCCCTCCCCCCAGTGATGACACCCTGATTTATAAGGTCCCTCCCCCCAGTAATGACACCCTGATGTATAAGGTCCCTCCCCCCGGTGATGACACCCTGATGTATAAGGTCCCTCCCCCAGTGATGACACCCTGATGTATAAGGTCCCTCCCCCCAGTGATGACACCCTGATGTATAAGGTCCCTCCCCCCGGTGAAGACACCCTGATGTATAAGGTCCCCCCCAGTGATGACACCCTGATGTATAAGGTCCCTCCCCCCGGTGATGACACCCTGATGTATAAGGTCCCTCCCCCAGTGATGACACCCTGATGTATAAGGTCCCTCCCCCCAGTGATGACACCCTGATGTATAAGGTCCCTCCCCCGGTGATGACACCCTGATGTATAAGGTCCCTCCCCCAGTAATGACACCCTGATGTATAAGGTCCCTCCCCCCAGTAATGACACCCTGATGTATAAGGTCCCTCCCCCAGTGATGACACCCTGATGTATAAGGTCCCCCCCCCCCAGTGATGACACCCTGATGTATAAGGTCCCTCCCTCCAGTGATGACACCCTGATGTATAAGGTCCCCCCCCAGTGATGACACCCTGATGTATAAGGTCCCTCCCTCCAGTGATGACACCCTGATGTATAAGGTCCCCCCCCCCAGTGATGACACCCTGATGTATAAGGTCCCTCCTCCAGTGATGACACTGATGTATAAGGTCCCCCCCCAATGTTGACACCCTGATGTATAAGGTCCCTCCCCCCAGTGATGACACCCTGATGTATAAGGTCCCCCCCAGTGATTACACCCTGATGTATAAGGTCTCTCCCCCGGTGATGACACCCTGATGTATAAGGTCCCTCCCCCCGGTGATGACACCCTGATGTATAAGGTCCCTCCCCCCAGTAATGACACCCTGATGTATAAGGTCCCCCCCCAGTGATGACACCCTGATGTATAAGACCCCTCCCCCAGTGATGACACCCTGATGTATAAGGTCCCTCCCCCCAGTGATGACACCCTGATGTATAAGGTCCCTCCCTCCAGTGATGACACCCTGATGTATAAGGTCCCTCCCCCCAGTGATGACACCCTGATGTATAAGGTCCCTCCCCCAGTGATGACACCCTGATGTATAAGGTCCCCCCCCAGTGATGACACCCTGATGTATAAGGTCCCTCCCCCCAGTAATGACACCCTGATGTATAAGGTCCCTCCCCAGTGATGACACCCTGATGTATAAGGTCCCCCCCCAGTGATGACACCCTGATGTATAAGGCCCCTCCCCCAGTGATGACACCCTGATGTATAAGGTCCCTCCCCCGGTGATGACACCCTGATGTATAAGGTCCCTCCCCCAGTGATGACACCCTGATGTATAAGGTCCCTCCCCCCGGTGATGACACCCTGATGTATAAGGTCCCTCCCCCAGTGATGACACCCTGATGTATAAGGTCCCTCCCCCCGGTGATGACACCCTGATGTATAAGGTCTCTCCCCCCGGTGA
Source organism: Rhinophrynus dorsalis (assembly GCA_037306005.1). Lineage (NCBI taxonomy): Eukaryota > Metazoa > Chordata > Amphibia > Anura > Rhinophrynidae > Rhinophrynus > Rhinophrynus dorsalis. The sequence continues at coordinate 142,595 of JBBDGT010000156.1, read as the reverse complement.
AGACACCCTGATGTATAAGGTCCCTCCCCCCAGTGATGACACCCTGATGTATAAGGTCCCTCCCCCCAGTGATGACACCCTGATGTATAAGGTCCCCCCCCCAGTAATGACACCCTGATGTATAAGGTCCCCCCCAGTGATGACACCCTGATGTATAAGGTCCCTCCCCCCAGTGATGACACCCTGATTTATAAGGTCCCTCCCCCCAGTAATGACACCCTGATGTATAAGGTCCCTCCCCCCGGTGATAACACCCTGATGTATAAGGTCCCTCCCCCAGTGATGACACCCTGATGTATAAGGTCCCTCCCCCCAGTGATGACACCCTGATGTATAAGGTCCCTCCCCCGGTGATGACACCCTGATGTATAAGGTCCCTCCCCCAGTAATGACACCCTGATGTATAAGGTCCCTCCCCCCAGTAATGACACCCTGATGTATAAGGTCCCTCCCCCCAGTAATGACACCCTGATGTATAAGGTCCCTCCCCCCAGTGATGACACCCTGATGTATAAGGTCCCTCCCTCCAGTGATGACACCCTGATGTATAAGGTCCCTCCCCCAGTGATGACACCCTGATGTATAAGGTCCCTCCCCCCGGTGATGACACCCTGATGTATAAGGTCCCTCCCCCCAGTGATGACACCCTGATGTATAAGGTCCCTCCCTCCGGTGATGACACCCTGATGTATAAGGTCCCTCCCCCCGGTGATGACACCCTGATGTATAAGGTCCCTCCCTCCAGTGATAACACCCTGATGTATAATTTCCCTCCCCCCGGTGATGACACCCTGATGTATAAGGTCCCTCCCCCCAGTAATGACACCCTGATGTATAAGGTCCCCCCCCCAGTGATGACACCCTGATGTATAAGGTCCCTCCCCCCGGTAATGACACCCTGATGTATAAGGTCCCTCCCCCAGTGATGACACCCTGATGTATAAGGTCCCCCCCCCCAGTGATGACACCCTGATGTATAAGGTCCCTCCCTCCAGTGATGACACCCTGATGTATAGGTCCCCCCCCCAGTGATGACACCCTGATGTATAAGGTCCCTCCCTCCAGTGATGACACCCTGATGTATAAGGTCCCCCCCCCCAGTGATGACACCCTGATGTATAAGGTCCCTCCCTCCAGTGATGACACTCTGATGTATAAGGTCCCCCCCCAATGTTGACACCCTGATGTATAAGGTCCCTCCCCCCAGTGATGACACCCTGATGTATAAGGTCCCCCCCAGTGATGACACCCTGATGTATAAGGTCTCTCCCCCGGTGATGACACCCTGATGTATAAGGTCCCTCCCCCCGGTGATGTCACCCTGATGTATAAGGTCCCTCCCCCCAGTGATGACACCCTGATGTATAAGGTCCCTCCCACCAGTAATGACACCCAGATGTATAAGGTCCCTCCCCCCAGTGATGATACTCTGATGTATAAGGTCCCTCCCCCCAGTGATGACACCCTGATGTATAAGGTCCCTCCCCCCAGTGATGACACCCTGATGTATAAGGTCCCTCCCCCCAGTGATGACACCCTGATGTATAAGGTCCCCCCCGGTGATGACACCCTGATGTATAAGGTCCCACCCCCAGTGATGACACCCTGATGTATAAGGTCCCTCCCCCCAGTGATGACACCCTGATGTATAAGGTCCCTCCCCCCAGTGATGACACCCTGATGTATAAGGTCCCCCCCCCAGTAATGACACCCTGATGTATAAGGTCCCCCCCAGTGATGACACCCTGATGTATAAGGTCCCTCCCCCCAGTGATGACACCCTGATTTATAAGGTCCCTCCCCCAGTAATGACACCCTGATGTATAAGGTCCCTCCCCCCGGTGATAACACCCTGATGTATAAGGTCCCTCCCCCAGTGATGACACCCTGATGTATAAGGTCCCTCCCCCCAGTGATGACACCCTGATGTATAAGGTCCCTCCCCCGGTGATGACACCCTGATGTATAAGGTCCCTCCCCCAGTAATGACACCCTGATGTATAAGGTCCCTCCCCCCAGTAATGACACCCTGATGTATAAGGTCCCTCCCCCAGTAATGACACCCTGATGTATAAGGTCCCTCCCCCCAGTGATGACACCCTGATGTATAAGGTCCCTCCCTCCAGTGATGACACCCTGATGTATAAGGTCCCTCCCCCAGTGATGACACCCTGATGTATAAGGTCCCTCCCCCCGGTGATGACACCCTGATGTATAAGGTCCCTCCCCCCAGTGATGACACCCTGATGTATAAGGTCCCTCCCTCCGGTGATGACACCCTGATGTATAAGGTCCCTCCCCCCGGTGATGACACCCTGATGTATAAGGTCCCTCCCTCCAGTGATAACACCCTGATGTATAATTTCCCTCCCCCCGGTGATGACACCCTGATGTATAAGGTCCCTCCCCCCAGTAATGACACCCTGATGTATAAGGTCCCCCCCCCAGTGATGACACCCTGATGTATAAGGTCCCTCCCCCCGGTAATGACACCCTGATGTATAAGGTCCCTCCCCCAGTGATGACACCCTGATGTATAAGGTCCCCCCCCCCCAGTGATGACACCCTGATGTATAAGGTCCCTCCCTCCAGTGATGACACCCTGATGTATAAGGTCCCCCCCCCAGTGATGACACCCTGATGTATAAGGTCCCTCCCTCCAGTGATGACACCCTGATGTATAAGGTCCCCCCCCCCAGTGATGACACCCTGATGTATAAGGTCCCTCCCTCCAGTGATGACACTCTGATGTATAAGGTCCCCCCCCAATGTTGACACCCTGATGTATAAGGTCCCTCCCCCCAGTGATGACACCCTGATGTATAAGGTCCCCCCCAGTGATGACACCCTGATGTATAAGGTCTCTCCCCCGGTGATGACACCCTGATGTATAAGGTCCCTCCCCCCGGTGATGTCACCCTGATGTATAAGGTCCCTCCCCCCAGTGATGACACCCTGATGTATAAGGTCCCTCCCACCAGTAATGACACCCAGATGTATAAGGTCCCTCCCCCCAGTGATGATACTCTGATGTATAAGGTCCCTCCCCCCAGTGATGACACCCTGATGTATAAGGTCCCTCCCCCCAGTGATGACACCCTGATGTATAAGGTCCCTCCCCCCAGTGATGACACCCTGATGTATAAGGTCCCCCCCGGTGATGACACCCTGATGTATAAGGTCCCACCCCCAGTGATGACACCCTGATGTATAAGGTCCCTCCCCCCAGTGATGACACCCTGATGTATAAGGTCCCTCCCCCCAGTGATGACACCCTGATGTATAAGGTCCCTCCCCCCAGTGATGACACCCTGAAGTATAAGGTCCCCCCCCAGTGATGACACCCTGATGTATAAGGTCCCTCCCCCCGGTGATGACACCCTGATGTATAAGGTCCCTCCCCCAGTGATGACACCCTGATGTATAAGGTCCCTCCCCCAGTGATGACACCCTGATGTATAAGGTCCCCCCCCAGTGATGACACCCTGATGTATAAGGTCCCTCCCCCCAGTAATGACACCCTGATGTATAAGGCCCCTCCCCCAGTGATGACACCCTGATGTATAAGGTCCCTCCCCCAGTGATGATACTCTGATGTATAAGGTCCCTCCCCCCAGTGATGACACCCTGATGTATAAGGTCCCTCCAGTGATGACACCCTGATGTATAAGATCACCCCCCCAGTGATGATACCCTGATGTATAAGGTCCCTCCCCCCAGTGATGACACCCTTATGTATAAGGTCCCTCCCCCAGTGATGACACCCTGATGTATAAGGTCCCCCCCAAGTGATGACACCCTGATGTATAAGGTCCCCCCAAGTGATGACACCCTGATGTATAAGGTCCCCCCAGTGATGACACCCTGATGTATAAGTTCCCCCCACCCGGTGATCCGATGATGACACTCTGGTGTATAAGGTCCCTCCCCCCCAGAGATGACCACCAGCACCACTGCCACCATCTTTACAAACTGAACCTCCCACACTTAATCCTTCTTGGTCCATTGCTCAAAATGAGAGGACATTGGGCAGGTGTTCACTTTTATATGGTTATCCCTGTTTGGATTAGTCCCCACACACCCATTGGCTGAGATTGTAGGGATAAGTAGGACACACAGCATGCCTCCCTGTAACCTCACCTCCCAGCCAATCAGCATCTATCTGCAGGGGTCATGAATGTGAGTAACTTCACCCCTCCATCTAGCTAATGAGTAGCTGGAGGGATGACATTATGTTCATCCACGGCCCCTCCAGCTAGATGCTGATTGGCTGGGAGATGAAGTTACTGGGAGGCATGTTGTGTGCCCTGCTTTTCCCTACAATCCCAGCCAATGGGTGTATTGGGACTAATCCAAACAGGGATAACCATATATAAAAGCCATGGCTTGGCACTGACCCAAGCAAGATAATGGTCTTCCTGCCACCAAAATGGGTTTTAGTCTATTTACCAGAACGTCCTACTAATACACAGTATAACCTTGAAGGTTCTCTTGAAAGAAATGCATCTAATTGTCTCTTGTATCTGCCATTACCGTATCCTTGGCAAAGAATTCCACAATTTAACAGACCTTACTGTAAAAAACCCTTCCTTTGCTGTAGTTGAAACCTGCTTAATTAACCTAGTGAATTTATCAGGTCTTGGAATGAATAAGTCATCGCAGAGATCCTTGTATTGACCTCTCATATACTTGTACAATGTGATAAGGTCTCCTCTTAGTCGTCTTTTCACTAGAGTAAATAAACTAAGTTTGTCTAGTCGTTCCTCATATGTCAAGTCCTCCATTCCCTTAATTCATTTTGTTGCTCTTTGTTGTACCCTCTCTAGTTCTAGTATATCCTTTTTCAGAACTGGTATTACGTACTCAAGGTGAGGTCTTACCAATGATGTGTACAATGGCAAAATAATGTTATCCACTCTTGCTTCAATACCCATTTCTATACAAGACAGGATTTTGTTTACTTTTGCTACTGCTGTTTGACACTGGTCACTGTTTCCAAGTTTGTAATTTACAAGGATTCTCAGGTCTTTCTCTAGCGCCGAGTCCCCATAAAATGTTTCCTTTAAGTTCCAAATGCATGACTTTACACTTTCCCACTGTGACAGTACCAGCGGACACCCAGCCTCGGTGTCCCCATCAATGGTCATTCTTCCGCTATGAGCCAGATGGACATCCAACAGCATACCGCAATATACCCCAAACCAGGCAAAACTAGTGTCAGGGTACCAAGAGCACACACACTGTGCATACAGCAAGCTTTACCTCACCAGACAACACCAGTGTAGGTAAGACAAGAACTGACTTTATTGGAACAAACCTCACATATTTATACACAAACCTTACACTGAAATACATGGGCAGGCAGGATACAATAGGTGAGTCACAGGGATAATACAATCACAGTATACAGACATGATTGAATTACTACACAAAAGGACTGGCAACAAATGGTACAACACAATACACAGGGACAGACGTGATCAGGTCAGCACACCACCGGGGGTCTCAATACAGTTCACAATACACTGGCTTGAGGGGCTACAATACACATTGGAAGTAACTTTGGCTAAACTCAAATAATTAACCCTTACTGCCCATTTCCTTGGAAGCAAGCCAGCAGTCCATGGTTGTCAGTATCTTTGGGCCCAGAAATGTCCACAGTCTCTGGGGTTCTTGGGATAGTTCCAGGCCCACACAAGGGCTCCAGTAACGGACTATGATCTATTACAGGATCCTCCATGGCAAGGGGAAAACAGGGCAGAGATTAGTCCCAGGGAGAGGCCATACCCTGTTCCAGGGCTAGGTCCATAGTCTGTGGGCAGGACGCTGGTCCTCAGGCCCCTCCAGGAGCCAGGGGCCCAGTGGTTCCTGTGACACCCACATTAAACTTCACATTCCATTTGGTTGCCCAATCTGCCATGTTACACGAGGCCCTAGGCAAGGTATCAATTTGGCCCCCCCATACCTCTCTAACTTTGGCTACCTACACATTGCTTAGTTTACACTACAGTTTTGTGGGCACGGGCACTCAAAGGGATATACTACAGTTTTGTGGGCACAGGCACTCAAAGGGATATAGTACAGTTTTGTGGGCATTATCACTCAAAGGATTATCCAATGACTGGATGTGTGTGTGTATTTGTATAGTCTGTGTGTGTGTGTACAATGCATGTATATGTACTATATGTGTATGACGTGTGTGTGTGCAATGGTGTATAGTTGTGTGTGTGTGTACAATGCATGTATATGTACTATATGTGTATGATGTGTGTGTGCAATGGTGTATAGTTGTGCGTGTGTGTACAATGCATGTATATGTACTATATGTGTATGACGTGTGTGTGCAATGGTGTATAGTTGTGTGTGTGTGTACAATGGATGTATATGTACTATATGTGTTTGATGTGTGTGTGCAATGGTGTATAGTTGTGTGTGTGTGTGCAATGGTGTGTATGTACTATATGTGTATGATGTGTGTGTGCAATGGTGTATAGTTGTGCGTGTGTGTACAATGCATGTATATGTACTATATGTGTATGACGTGTGTGTGCAATGGTGTATAGTTGTGTGTGTGTGTACAATGGATGTATATGTACTATATGTGTTCGATGTGTGTGTGCAATGGTGTATAGTTGTGTGTGTGTGGTGTATAATGTGCTTACAATGTGTGTGTGTTTTGAGTAATATGTGTGTAATGGTGTATGGTTGGTTGTGTGTGTTTGTATGATATGTGTGTAATGGTGTTTGGTTGAATGTGTATGCTTATGATGGTGTATGTTTGTGTGTGTGTGTGTGTGTGTGTGTGTGTGTGTAATGGCCTTTGTTTTTTTTGTGTGCGTGTTGTGTGTGATATGTGTGTCTGTGTGTAATGGTGTATAGATGCATATGTTATGATATATATCTCCCTTGCTATGAAAGTTGAATTAAACAAATGAATTGTTCCCAACAGGTGGCTCTGCAGTCCAATCTGAACGCACTAGAACGGTTCTTCCAGGAGAATCAAGTCTGTCGCCTTCCTCAGGACCCAGCCCTAGTGGTGAAGGGGATTGAGCGAAATGTACGTCTGGGATTTTGCTGGATTATAGGGGAGAATTTACACTAAATAAATCTGTGTTCTATGTGTAGAGAGTGATAAAACCCGCAGGAGCGGCTGGTCATTTTAATAATTTACAGTGTTTTCAGTCCTGTGGTTGATACTTGTATTTTATTGTCATTTTCTTTTGCTTTATTTCAATTTCTCAAACATTACAATCTTATTGTAATCATTTTTATAGACGTGTTCTTACTTTAAATCCAACGCCTCGCCTCTGAAAATCTCCTTTGTGAACGCTGACTCGCAGGGAAAGGATATTAATGTCATTTTTAAGGTATTTATTTTCTCTTTTCTACAGAAATGTTATTTATTGAAATATCCGTTATAAAATCACAGCCCCAAAGCGCCATCAGCAGCGCAGAAGCAGACGCTCTAGAGAGGTTAATGTGAGGTCACACGGGCGCCCAGGTCACTGCGCTGACCCGTTCACTGCCAGGGAGATATCTAACGCATGCAATGCAATGCACTGGATATGACTCTGGTTCTGAAAGGGTTAAATCAGTGAAGCCATAGAAATCCACTTAGGGGCCATAGACATCCACTTAGGGTGCCATAGACATCCACTTAGGGGTCATAGACATCCATTTAGGGTGCCATAGATATCCACTTAGGGTGCCATAGAAATCCACTTAGGGTGCCCCATGTGTTGTTTTATTATTCTGATTGTGAGACAGGAGAAGAACTGTATGTTACTTATTTGACAAATGACACATACAATGTCATGGGTGCCCCAAAGACTCTGAACTGCGTGTTGGGGAGACCGCAAAGTTAAATAATCCCGGTCATTGTGCTGTAGTCCCATATGGCACGGTGCCCCCGGGCGGTCAGTTCCACTCAGGACACATCGGGAGGCAACGAGATGCAGGTTTGATGTGTTCAGCGCAGAACACAGGTCAGATCCACGTGGCGCTGTGTGGTCTGCCATGCACATTATTCACACGGGTGACATGGGACTCTGCAGTGCCCTTTATACCCTCCAGTGACTGGCCAACCCATGCGGGCATCATCCAGTAACATTCAGAAGTAGATGACGTGGCCCCATTACACCTCTTCCATCCCCCGAGAGAATCAGATCTAAGGGGAGTAAATGGGCAGATTATATGGTGCTGAGTCAGCTCCCCATATATAAAGGAGAAGTACCATCTCATCACAGTACCAGCCCCCCCATCTTACTATGATGAAGAAATCCTAATGGCCCTTATGAATTTTACCCATGTACCTCCCTTCGAGACACACAACATCTTCCCCCAGTCCTGGATGTCAGACATGATGGCAGGGTCACAGGACACAAGCTCCTCCCTCTACACACGGTAATATTAACCCTCTAAGGACCAAACAGTGTGCAATGAATTGCAATGAAGCACGTTTTACACACTCTGACATCACATTGCACCAGTAGTGCACAGTGCAGGACGGATAAAGACCTCATCATCACTTCACAAGCAAGTTTCGTAAGGCCAAGGTCCCATGGGTTCACAGAATATTGCTTTCTATGGAGTAAATCACACAGGTGCATAGAATATTGCTTTTTATGGGGTAAATCACATGGTGCAAACAATATTGCTTTCTATAGGATATATCGCATGGCACAAACATAGCTTTCTTAAGTGTAAATCACATGGGTGCACATAATATAGCTTTCTATGGGGTAAATCACATGGCTGCACAGAATATTGCTTTCTATGATATAAATCACATGGGTGCCAGAATATTGCTTTCTATGGTGTAAATCACATGGGTGCACATAATATTGCTTTCTATGGGGTGAATCACATGGGTGCACATAATATTGCTTTCTATGGGGTGAATCACATGGGTGCACATAATATTGCTTTCTATGGGTTAAATCAGATGGGTGCATATAATATTGTTTTCTATGGGGTAAATCAGATGGATGCACACAATATTGCTTTCTATGGGGTAAATCACATGGGTTCACAGAATATTGCTTTCTATAGAGTAAGTCACATGGGTGCATATAATATTGTTTTCTATGGGGTAAATCAGATGGATGCACACAATATTGCTTTCTATGGGGTAAATCACATGGGTTCACAGAATATTGCTTTCTATGGGGTAAGTCACATGGGTGCAAACAATATTGTTTTTAATGGTGTAAATCAGACAGCTGCACTCAGTATTGCTTTCTATGGACTAAATCATATGGGTTCACAAAATATTGCTTCCTGTGGAGTAAGTCACATGGTACAAGCAATATTGCTTTCTATGGGGTAAATCAGATGGGTGCATAGTCTAGGTTCATATGTGCATTATGGGTGACTACACATGACTGTATATAGGACACTGGTAAACAAAGTGTAAGTTATTCCTCCACTAGGTGTCACTCTTGGTCTGTGAATATTTACACCTTTATTTAGGAGAAATAACTGGAACGTGTTTGCAGCAGAGGAAGAGATATCACACACTGAGTGTCACAGACCCACACTCCTTATACACAGTGATGTGATTCCTATACACAGAGATATAAATGTATCACACACTGAGTGTCACAAACCCACACTGCTTATACACAGTGATGTGATTCCTATACACAGAGATATAAATATATCACACGCCGAGTGTCACAAACACGTCTTATACACAGTGATGTGTTTCCTATACACAGAGATATAAATATATCACACACCGCGTGTCACAAATCCGCACTCCTTATACACAGTGATGTGATTCCTATACACAGAGATATAAATGTATCACGCACCGCGTGTCACAAACCCGCACTCCTTATACACAGTGATGTGATTCCTATACGCAGAGATATAAATGTATCACGCACCGCGTGTCACAAACACACACTCCTTATACACAGTGATGTGATTCCTATACGCAGACATATAAATGTATCACGCACCGCGTGTCACAAACCCGCACTCCTTATACACAGTGATGTGATTCCTATACACAGAGATATAAATGTATCACGCACCGCGTGTCACAAACCCACACTACTTATACACAGTGATGTGATTCTTATACACAGAGATATAAATATATCACACACCGAGTGTCACAAACACACACTCCTTATACACAGTGATGTGATTCCTATACACAGAGATATAAATATATCACACACCGCGTGTCACAAACCCACACTCCTTATACACAGTGATGTGATTCCTATACGCAGAGATATAAATAGATCACACACCGAGTGTCACAAACCCGCACTCCTTATACACAGTGATGTGATTCCTATACACAGAGATATTAATATGTCACACGCCGAGTGTCACAAACACACACTCCTTATACACAGTGATGTGATTCCTATACACAGAGATATAAATATATCACACACCGAGTGTCACAAACACACACTCCTTATACACAGTGATGTGATTCCTATACACAGAGATATAAATGTATCACACTCCGAGTGTCACAAACACACACTACTTATACACAGTGATGTGATTCCTATACACAGAGATATAAATGTATCACACACCGAGTGTCACAAACCCACACTCCTTATACACAGTGATGTGATTCCTATACACAGAGATAGAAATGTATCAGACACAGAGTGTCACAAACCCACACTCCTTATACACAGTGATGTGATTCCTATACACAGAGATATAAATATATCACACCGTGTCACAGACCCGCACTCCTTATACACAGTGATGTGATTCCTATACACAGAGATATAAATATATCACACCGTGTCACAAACCCACACTACTTACATGTATTTGATGTACTATATTTCTATATGTGTGTGTATATGTATAATAGTAGATTTGCTATATTGATATATGTGTATAATAGTAGATATATTATATTTATATATATAGATAGCACTGAGCAAAATTCTAAGGCAGCTGTGAAAAAATACTGTAAACTAAGAACGCTTTATAAGAAATAGACATGTTAATATTTTATATTTTATCAACTAACAAAATTCATACTGAGTCTGCACAAGAAAAATCTAAATCAAATCAGTATTTGGTGTGACGACCCTTTGCGTTCCAAGCAGCATCAGTTCTAGGTCCCACTTGCACACAGTTTGTAATGAACTCGGCAGGTAGGTTGTTCCAGACATCTTGGAGAAGTAACCGCAGTTCTTCTGTGGATTTAGGCCTCAGTTGCTTCTCTCTCTTCATGTAATCCCATTCATGTAATCCCAGACAGACTGGATGATGATGAGATCAGGGCTCTGTGGGGTCCATTCCATCACTTCCAGGACTCCTTGTTCTTCTTTACACTGAACATAGTTCTTAATGCCTTTGGCTGTATGTTTGGGGTCGTTGTCATGCTCTGAATAATTTTGGGGCCAATCCGATGCCTCCCTGATGATATTGCATGATGGATAATTATCTGCCTGTACTTCTTAGCATTGAGGAGACCGTTAATTCTGACCAAATCCCCAACTCCATTTGCAGAAATGCAGCCCCAAACTTGCAAGGTACCTCCGCCATGCTTCACTGTTGCCTGCAGACACTCATTCTTGTACCGTTCTCCAGCCCTTCAGAGAACAAACCTTCTATTACAGCCAAATGTTATAAATTTTGACTGATCAGTCCAGAGTCCTGCTGCCATTTTTCTGTGCCCCAGTTCCTGTGTTTTCATGAACAGTTGAGTCACTTGGCCTTGTTTCTACGTCAGAGGTTTGTCTTTTTGGCCGCAAGTCTTCCGTGAAGACCACTTCTGACCAAGTTTCTCTGGACAGTAGATGGGTGCACCAGGATACCACTGTTTTCTGCCAATTGCAATGCTGATTGCACTGCTGGACATCTTCTATTTGTGAAGGGAAGTAAACACAACGTGTCTTTCATCTGCTGCACCAAGTTTCCTTCGCTGACCACTGCATCTACGATGCTCAACGTTGCCTATTTCTTTGTGCTTCTGCAAAAGAGCTTGGACAGCACATCTGGAAACCCCTGTTTGCCTTGAAATTACTGCCTGGAGAGATCTTGATAAAAAATAAACTATTAACATATCTATTTTTGAAAGTATTCTTACTTTACAGCAATATTTTCACACCTGCCTAAAACATTTGGACAGTATTGTATGTGTGTGTGTATATGTATAATAGTAGATATACTATATAGATATGTGTGTGTATATGCATAATAGTAGATATACTATATTGATATATGTGTGTGTGTATAATAGTAAGTATACTATATTGATAAATATGTATGTGTATGTATGTGAATAACAGTAGATAAACTGTATTGATAAGAGTATGTATGTGAATAACAATATAAATACTGTTTCCATGTGTGTGAATAATACTAGCTATACTGTATTGATATATATGTGTATATGACTAATAGTAGCTATACTGTAATGATATATGTGTGTATATGACTAATAGTAGCTATACTGTAATTATATGTATATGACTAATAGTACCTATACTGTAATGATATATATGTGTGTATATGACTAATAGTAGCTATACTGTATTGATATATATGTGTATGTGACTAATAGTAGCTATACTGTAATTATATGTATATGTATATGACTAACAGTAGCTATACTTTATCGATATGTGTGTGTATGACTAAAAATAGCTATACTGTAATGATATATGTGTGTGTATGACCAATAGTAGCTATACTGTAATGATAAATGTGTGTGTATGACTAATAGTAGCTATACTGTAATGATAAATGTGTGTATATGACTAATAGTAGCTATACTGTAATGATATATGTGTGTATATGATTAATAGTAGCTATACTGTAATGATAAACGTGTGTATGACTAATAGTAGCTATACTGTAATGATAAATGTGTGTATGACTAATAGTAGCTATACTGTAATTATAAACGTGTGTATATGACTAATAGTAGCTATACTGTAATGATAAATGTGTGTATGACTAATAGTAGCTATACTGTAATGATAAATGTGTGTATATGACTAATAGTAGCTATACTGTAATGATAAATGTGTGTATGACTAATAGTAGCTATACTGTAATGATAAATGTGTGTATATGACTAATAGTAGCTATACTGTAATGATAAATGTGTGTATGACTAATAGTAGCTATACTGTAATGATAAATGTGTGTATATGACTAATAGTAGCTATACTGTAATGATAAATGTGTGTATATGACTAACAGTAGCTATACTTTATCGATATGTGTGTGTGTATGACTAACAGTAGCTATACTGTAATGATATATGTGTGTGTGTATGACCAATAGTAGCTATACTGTAATGATAAATGTGTGTGTATGACTAATAGTAGCTATACTGTAATGATAAATGTGTGTATATGACTAATAGTAGCTATACTGTAATGATAAATGTGTGTATATGACTAACAGTAGCTATACTTTATCGATATGTGTGTGTATGACTAACAGTAGCTATACTGTAATGATATATGTGTGTGTATGACCAATAGTAGCTATACTGTAATGATAAATGTGTGTGTATGACTAATAGTAGCTATACTGTAATGATAAATGTGTGTATGCCTAATAGTAGCTATACTGTAATGATAAATGTGTGTATATGACTAATAGTAGCTATACTGTAATGATAAATGTGTGTATGACTAATAGTAGCTATACTGTAATGATAAATGTGTGTATATGACTAATAGTAGCTATACTGTAATGATAAATGTGTGTATATGACTAACAGTAGCTATACTTTATCGATATGTGTGTGTATGACTAATAGTAGCTATACTGTAACGATAAATGTGTGTATATGACTAATAGTATCTATACTGTAATGATAAATGTGTGTATGACTAATAGTAGCTATACTGTAATGATAAATGTGTGTATATGACTAATAGTAGCTATACTGTAATGATAAATGTGTGTATGACTAATAGTAGCTATACTGTAATGATAAATGTGTGTATATGACTAACAGTAGCTATACTGTAATGATAAACGTGTGTATATGACTAACAGTAGCTATACTTTATCGATATGTGTGTGTATGACTAACAGTAGCTATACTGTAATGATATATGTGTGTGTATGACCAATAGTAGCTATACTGTAATGATAAATGTGTGTGTATGACTAATAGTAGCTATACTGTAATGATAAATGTGTGTATGACTAATAGTAGCTATACTGTAATGATAAATGTGTGTATATGACTAATAGTAGCTATACTGTAATGATAAACGTGTGTATATGACTAACAGTAGCTATACTTTATCGATATGTGTGTGTATGACTAACAGTAGCTATACTGTAATGATATATGTGTGTGTGTATGACCAATAGTAGCTATACTGTAATGATAAATGTGTGTGTATGACTAATAGTAGCTATACTGTAATGATAAATGTGTGTATGGCTAATAGTAGCTATACTGTAATGATAAATGTGTGTATATGACTAATAATAGCTATTCTGTAATTATATATGTGTGTCTATGACTAATAGTAGCTATTCTCTATTTATATATGTGTGTATATGACTAATAGTAGCTATACTGTATTGATATATGTGTGTATATGACTAATAGTAACTATACTGTAATGATAAATGTGTGTATATGACTAATAGTAGCTATACTGTAATGATAAATGTGTGTATATGACTAATAGTAGTTATACTGTAGTAATATGTGTGTGTAACACTAATAGTAGCTATACTGTAATGATATATGTGTGTATATATGACTAATAGTAGCTATACTGTAATGATATATGTGTGTGTGTATATGACTAATAGTAGCTATACTGTAATGATATATGTGTGTATATGACTAATAGTAGCTATACTTTATCAATATGTGTGTATGACTAATAGTAGCTATACTATATTGCTATATATGTGTGTATATGACAAATAGTAGCTATACTGTATTGATATAAATGTGTGTATATGACTAATAGTAGCTATACTGTATCGATATGTGTGTATATGACTAATAGTAGCTATGCTGTAATGATATATGTGTGTATATGACTAATAGTAGCTATGCTGTATTGCTATATATGGGTGTATATGACTAATAGTAGCTATACTGTAATTATATGTATATGACTAATAGTAGCTATACTGTATTGATATATATGCGTGTATATGACTAATAGTAGCTATACTGTATTGATATATATGTATATGACTAATAGTAGCTATACTGTATTGATATATGTGTGTATATGACTAATAGTAGCTATACTGTATTGATATATGTGTGTGTATGACCAACAGTAGCTATACTGTATTGATATATTTGTGTATATGACTAATAGTAGCTATACTGTAATGGTATATGTGTGTATATGACTAATAGTAATTATACTGTATTGATATATATGTGTGTATATGACTAATAGTAGCTATACTGTATTGATATATTTGTGTATATGACTAATAGTAGCTATACTGTATTGCTATATATGTGTGTATATGACTAATAGTAGCTATACTGTATTGATATGTGTGTATATGACTAATAGTAGCCATACTGTATTGATATATATGTGTGTATATGACTAATAGTATCTATACTGTATTGATATAAATATGTATATGACTAATAGTAGCTATACTCTATTGAAATGTATGTGTATATGACTAATAGTAGCTATACTGTAATGATAAATGTGTGTATATGACTAACAGTAGCTATACTTTATCGATATGTGTGTGTATGACTAATAGTAGCTATACTGTAATGATAAATGTGTGTATATGACTAAAAGTAGCTATACTTTATCGACATGTGTGTGTATGACTAACAGTATCTATACTGTAATGATATATGTGTGTGTATGACCAATAGTAGCTATACTGTAATGATAAATGTGTGTGTATGACTAATAGTAGCTATACTGTAATGATAAATGTGTGTATGCCTAATAGTAGCTATACTGTAATGATAAATGTGTGTATATGACTAATAGTAGCTATACTGTAATGATAAATGTGTGTATGACTAATAGTAGCTATACTGTAATGATAAATGTGTGTATATGACTAATAGTAGCTATACTGTAATGATAAATGTGTGTATATGACTAACAGTAGCTATACTTTATCGATATGTGTGTGTATGACTAATAGTAGCTATACTGTAACGATAAATGTGTGTATATGACTAATAGTAGCTATACTGTAATGATAAATGTGTGTATATGACTAATAGTAGCTATACTGTAATGATAAATGTGTGTATGACTAATAGTAGCTATACTGTAATGATAAATGTGTGTATATGACTAACAGTAGCTATACTGTAATGATAAATGTGTGTATGACTAATAGTATCTATACTGTAATGATAAATGTGTGTATATGACTAATAGTAGCTATACTGTAATGATAAACGTGTGTATATGACTAACAGTAGCTATAGTTTATTGATATGTGTGTGTATGACTAACAGTAGCTATACTGTAATGATATATGTGTGTGTATGACCAATAGTAGCTATACTGTAATGATAAATGTGTGTGTATGACTAATAGTAGCTATACTGTAATGATAAATGTGTGTATATGACTAATAGTAGCTATACTGTAATGATAAATGTGTGTATATGACTAACAGTAGCTATACTTTATCGATATGTGTGTGTATGACTAACAGTAGCTATATTGTAATGATAAATGTGTGTGTATGACTAATAGTAGCTATACTGTAATGATAAATGTGTGTATATGACTAGTAGTAGCTATACTGTATCAATATGTGTGTATGACTAATAGTAGCTATACAGTAATGATATATGTGTGTATATGACTAATAATAGCTATTCTGTAATTATATATGTGTGTCTATGACTAATAGTAGCTATACTCTATTTATATATGTGTGTATATGACTAATAGTAGCTATACTGTATTGATATATGTGTGTATATGACTAATAGTAACTATACTGTAATGATAAATGTGTGTATATGACTAATAGTAGCTATACTGTAATGATAAATGTGTGTATATGACTAATAGTAGTTATACTGTAGTAATATGTGTGTGTAACACTAATAGTAGCTATACTGTAATGATATATGTGTGTATATATGACTAATAGTAGCTATACTGTAATGATATATGTGTGTGTGTATATGACTAATAGTAGCTATACTTTATCAATATGTGTGTATGACTAATAGTAGCTATACTATATTGCTATATATGTGTGTATATGACAAATAGTAGCTATACTGTATTGATATAAATGTGTGTATATGACTAATAGTAGCTATACTGTATCGATATGTGTGTATATGACTAATAGTAGCTATGCTGTAATGATATATGTGTGTATATGACTAATAGTAGCTATACTGTAATGATAAATGTGTGTATATGACTAATAGTAGCTATACTGTAATGATAAATGTGTGTGTATGACTAATAGTAGCTATACTGTAATGATAAATGTGTGTATATGACTAATAGTAACTATACTGTAATTATATGTATATGTATATGACTAATAGTAGCTATACTGTATTGATATATGTGTATATGACTAATAGTAGCTATACTGTATTGATATATATGTATATGACTAATAGTAGCTATACTGTATTGATATATGTGTGTATATGACTAATAGTAACTATACTGTAATGATAAATGTGTGTGTATGACTAATAGTAGCTATACTGTAATGATAAATGTGTGTATATGACTAATAGTAGCTATACTGTAATGATAAATGTGTGTGTATGACTAATAGTAGCTATACTGTAATGATAAATGTGTGTATATGACTAATAGTAGCTATACTGTATCAATATGTGTGTATGACTAATAGTAGCTATACAGTAATGATATATGTGTGTATATGACTAATAATAGCTATACTGCAATGATATATGTGTGTCTATGACTACTAGTAGCTATACTCTATTTATATATGTGTGTATATGACTAATAGTAGCTATACTGTATTGATATATGTGTGTGTATATGACTAATAGTAACTATACTGTAATGATAAATGTGTGTATATGACTAATAGTAGCTATACTATAATGATAAATGTGTGTATATGACTAATAGTAGTTATACTGTATTAATATGTGTGTGTATCACTAATAGTAGCTATACTGTAATGTATATGTGTGTGTGTATATGACTAATAGTAGCTATACTGTAATGATATATGTGTGTATATGACTAATGGTAGCTATACTGTATCAATATGTGTGTATGACTAATAGTAGCTATACTATATTGCTATATATGTGTGTATATGACAAATAGTAGCTATACTGTATCGATATGTGTGTATATGACTAACAGTAGCTATACTGTATCGATATGTGTGTATATGACTAATAGTAGCTATGCTGTAATGATATATGTGTGTATATGACTAATAGTAGCTATGCTGTATTGCTACATATGTGTGTATATGACTAATAGTAGCTATACTGTAATTATATGTATATGTATATGACTAATAGTAGCTATACTGTATTGATATATATGTGTGTATATGACTAATAGTAGCTATACTGTATTGATATATATGTATATGTATATGACTAATAGTAGCTATACTGTATTGATATATGTGTGTATATGACTAATAGTAGCTATACTGTATTGATATATGTGTGTGTATGACCAATAGTAGCTATACTGTATTGATTTATTTGTGTATATGACTAATAGTAGCTATACTGTAATGGTATATGTGTGTGTATGACTAATAGTAACTATACTGTATTGATATATATGTGTGTATATGACTAATAGTAGCTATACTGTATTGATATATTTGTGTATATGACTAATAGTAGCTATACTGTATTGCTATATATGTGTGTATATAACTAATAGTAGCTATACTGTATTGATATGTGTGTATATGACTAATAGTAGCTATACTGTATTGATATATATGTGTGTATATGACTAATAGTATCTATACTGTATTTATATAAATATGTATATGACTAATAGTAGCTATACTCTATTGATATGTATGTGTATATGACTAATAGTAGCTATACTGTAATAATATATTTGTGTATATGACTAATAGTAGCTATACTGAATTGATATATGTGTGTCTATGACTAATAGTAGCTATACTGTATTGATATATGTGTGTATATGACTAATAGTAGCTGTACTGTATTGATATATGTGTGTATATGACTAATAGTAGCTATACTGTAATGATATATGTGTGTATATGACTAATAGTAGCTATACTGTATTGATATATGTGTGTATATGACTAATAGTAGCTATACTGTATTGATATATATGTATATGTATATGACTAATAGTAGCTATACTGTATTGATATATGTGTGTATATGACTAATAGTAGCTATACTGTATTGATATATGTGTGTGTATGACCAATAGTAGCTATACTGTATTGATTTATTTGTGTATATGACTAATAGTAGCTATACTGTAATGGTATATGTGTGTGTATG
This sequence comes from Rhinophrynus dorsalis, assembly GCA_037306005.1. Lineage (NCBI taxonomy): Eukaryota > Metazoa > Chordata > Amphibia > Anura > Rhinophrynidae > Rhinophrynus > Rhinophrynus dorsalis. Next base: position 123,112 of record JBBDGT010000156.1, on the reverse strand, counting down.
ACTAATAGTAACTATACTGTATTGATATATATGTGTGTATATGACTAATAGTAGCTATACTGTATTGATATATTTGTGTATATGACTAATAGTAGCTATACTGTATTGCTATATATGTGTGTATATAACTAATAGTAGCTATGCTGTAATGATATATGTGTGTATATGACTAATAGTAGCTATACTGTAATGATAAATGTGTGTATATGACTAATAGTAGCTATACTGTAATGATAAATGTGTGTGTATGACTAATAGTAGCTATACTGTAATGATAAATGTGTGTATATGACTAATAGTAACTATACTGTAATTATATGTATATGTATATGACTAATAGTAGCTATACTGTATTGATATATATGTATATGACTAATAGTAGCTATACTGTATTGATATATATGTATATGACTAATAGTAGCTATACTGTATTGATATATGTGTGTATATGACTAATAGTAACTATACTGTAATGATAAATGTGTGTGTATGACTAATAGTAGCTATACTGTAATGATAAATGTGTGTATATGACTAATAGTAGCTATACTGTAATGATAAATGTGTGTGTATGACTAATAGTAGCTATACTGTAATGATAAATGTGTGTATATGACTAATAGTAGCTATACTGTATCAATATGTGTGTATGACTAATAGTAGCTATACAGTAATGATATATGTGTGTATATGACTAATAATAGCTATACTGCAATGATATATGTGTGTCTATGACTACTAGTAGCTATACTCTATTTATATATGTGTGTATATGACTAATAGTAGCTATACTGTATTGATATATGTGTGTGTATATGACTAATAGTAACTATACTGTAATGATAAATGTGTGTATATGACTAATAGTAGCTATACTATAATGATAAATGTGTGTATATGACTAATAGTAGTTATACTGTATTAATATGTGTGTGTATCACTAATAGTAGCTATACTGTAATGTATATGTGTGTGTGTATATGACTAATAGTAGCTATACTGTAATGATATATGTGTGTATATGACTAATGGTAGCTATACTGTATCAATATGTGTGTATGACTAATAGTAGCTATACTATATTGCTATATATGTGTGTATATGACAAATAGTAGCTATACTGTATCGATATGTGTGTATATGACTAACAGTAGCTATACTGTATCGATATGTGTGTATATGACTAATAGTAGCTATGCTGTAATGATATATGTGTGTATATGATTAATAGTAGCTATGCTGTATTGCTACATATGTGTGTATATGACTAATAGTAGCTATACTGTAATTATATGTATATGTATATGACTAATAGTAGCTATACTGTATTGATATATATGTGTGTATATGACTAATAGTAGCTATACTGTATTGATATATATGTATATGTATATGACTAATAGTAGCTATACTGTATTGATATATGTGTGTATATGACTAATAGTAGCTATACTGTATTGATATATGTGTGTGTATGACCAATAGTAGCTATACTGTATTGATTTATTTGTGTATATGACTAATAGTAGCTATACTGTAATGGTATATGTGTGTGTATGACTAATAGTAACTATACTGTATTGATATATATGTGTGTATATGACTAATAGTAGCTATACTGTATTGATATATTTGTGTATATGACTAATAGTAGCTATACTGTATTGCTATATATGTGTGTATATAACTAATAGTAGCTATACTGTATTGATATGTGTGTATATGACTAATAGTAGCTATACTGTATTGATATATATGTGTGTATATGACTAATAGTATCTATACTGTATTTATATAAATATGTATATGACTAATAGTAGCTATACTCTATTGATATGTATGTGTATATGACTAATAGTAGCTATACTGTAATAATATATTTGTGTATATGACTAATAGTAGCTATACTGAATTGATATATGTGTGTCTATGACTAATAGTAGCTATACTCTATTGATATGTATGTGTATATGACTAATAGTAGCTATACTGTATTGATATATGTGTGTATATGACTAATAGTAGCTATACTCTATTGATATGTATGTGTATATGACTAATAGTAGCTATACTGTAATGATATATGAGTGTATATGACTAATAGTAGCTATACTGTATTGATATATGTGTGTCTATGACTAATAGTAGCTATACTCTATTGATATGTATGTGTAAATGACTAATAGTAGCTATACTGTATTGATATATGTGTGTATATGACTAATAGTAGCTATACAGTAATGATATATGTGTGTGTATGACTAATAGTAGCTATACTATATTGATATGTATGTGTTTATGACTAATAGTAGCTATACTGTAATGATATATGTGTGTATATGACTAATAGTAGCTATACTGTATTGCTATATATGTGTGTATATGACTAATAGTAACTATACTGCAATTATATGTATATGTATATGACTAATAGTAGCTATACTGTATTGATATATATGTGTGTATATGACTAATAGTAACTATACTGTAATGATAAATGTGTGTATATGACTAATAGTAGCTATACTGTATTAATATGTGTGTGTATCACTAATAGTAGCTATAAAGTAATGATATATGTGTGTATATGACTAATAGTAGCTGTACTATAGTAATATATGTGTGTGTATATGACTAATAGTAGCTATACTGTATTGATATGTATGTGTATATGACTAATAGTAGCTATACTGTAATGGTATATGTGTGTGTATGACTAATAGTAGCTATACTATATTGATTTATGTGTGTGTATGACTAATAGTAGCTATACTGTAATGATATATTTGTGTATATATGACTAATAGTAGCTATACTGTATTGATATATATGTGTGTATGACTAATAGTAGCTATACTGTAATGATATATGTGTGTATATATGACTAATAGTAGCTATACTGTATTGATATATATGTGTGTATGACTAATAGTAGCTATACTGTAATGATATGTATGTGTATATGACTAATAGTAGCTATACTGTATTAATATGTGTGTGTATGACTAATAGTAGCTATACTGTATTGATATATATGTGTGTATGACTAATAGTAGCTATACTGTATTGCTATATATGTGTGTATATGACTAATAGTAGCTATACTGTAATGATAAATGTGTGTGTATGACCAATAGTAGCTATACTGTAATGATAAATGTGTGTATATGACTAATAGTAGCTATACTGCATTGATATATATGTGTGTATATGACTAATAGTAGCTATACTGTATCGATATGTGTGTATATGACTAATAGTAGCTATACTGTATTGATATATGTGTGTATATGACTAATAGTAGCTGTACTGTATTGATATATGTGTGTATATGACTAATAGTAGCTATACTGTAATGATATATGTGTGTATATGACTAATAGTAGCTATACTGTATTGATATATGTGTGTATATGACTAATAGTAGCTGTACTGTATTGATATATGTGTGTATATGACTAATAGTAGCTGTACTGTAATGGTATATGTGTGTATATGACTAATAATAGCTGTACTGTATTGATATATGTGTGTATATGACTAATAGTAGCTATGCTGTATTGATATGTGTGTGTGTATATGACTAATAGTAGCTATACTGTATTGATATATACAGACTTATATGCAGGCCATGGGGTACACCCCTGGGCAGGAATCTGCGTGCATGTAAAACAGACATTTTACACATTAATATAATATGTAAATTGGTATAAAATATAATTCCAGTTTTCACATGAGAACTACAATTCTCACATTGTCCAGCCTGCTGTTGGCTGCTGGGAATTGTAGTTCTCCGCAGCTGGAGGGGCTCAGGTTGCTCCGGCCTAATCGAGAGAGATTGACCTGATGAGGAACACATCCCGGAGACGAAATATCTAGATCTGTGTTGGTTTTATCCTCATCCACTAGGGTGCTTCATTATGCATAAAGACGTCTCTGGCATCCAAAGAGTTAAAGAGCACATAATGGCACTACTGACTAAGTAAAAAAAGCATCACTTCTGGATTAACCCACGTACACCATAGGGGTAAATGAACACCGCCATTCATTTAATGACGGAGGTCTCCAACACATTGCAAAGAAATATGGTGGAAACCTCCCTAGCATTTAAGGAGTTAAAGGGGAACTGAAATCGATGGGAATTTTTATTCATCCCTTGTGGTGGTGTTGGATTGCTCCAGTTTTGCCCCATTTTCTATGTGAATACGTCCCTGTGTATCTAATGAATGTCGTTATTACTGTAATTTACTGTTCCTGCAGGTGGGGGACGATCTGCGCCAGGACATGCTGGTTCTCCAGATAATTGGGATAATGGATCAGATCTGGCTGCGCGAGGGCCTGGACCTGCGTATGATCACCTACCGGTGCCTTTCCACGGGCAAACACCAGGGTGCGTTGTGTAACGGAGTCTGTCCCTATTGGGATAAATGGCTCTGAATTGTCATAATGATGTGCGCTAAACACAGGGTTAATATGTGGTAATGATGTACACAGTACACAGGGTTAATATGTGGTAATGATGTACACAGTACACAGGGTTAATATGTGGTGTAATGATGTACACTATACACGGGGTTAATATGAGGGTAATGATGTACACTATACACAGGGTTAATATGTAGTAATGATGTACACTATACACGGGGTTAATATGTGGGGTAATGATGTACACTATACACGGGGTTAATATGAGGGTAATGATGTACACTATACACAGGGTTAATATGCGGGTAATAATGTACACTTTACACAGGGTTAATATGTGGGGTAATGATGTACACTATACACAGGGTTAATATGGGGGTAATGATGTACACTATACACAGGGTTAATATGTGGGTAATGATATACACTTTACACAGGGTTAATATGTGGGGTAATGATGTACACTATACACGGGGTTAATATGAGGGTAATAATGTACACTTTACACAGGGTTAATATGCGGGTAATAATGTACACTTTACACAGGGTTAATATGTGGGTAATGATGTACACTATACATATGTATATGTGGGTATGTGTTTCCTATCCAGTCTGCTTCAAGTTCTGTGCTGTACCCCAATTGTTTATTAACTATACAGTTTCCTGGTATGTACTAATCTACCCTTCACCTGGAACTCCAATCTCATCCAGTCTCCCTCTACAATTTAACCCCTTGTTGTATGTTCTAATCTACATTAGCAATTTTGACTCCCTGTTCCAGTCTCCATATTGCCTTCCTCCCCCATTCCTCTCCTATATCTCTCTGTGTCTGTTTCTTATCAGAGATGTAATGGTGTCACACCTGAACGCACTCAGAGCTCTCCCATCCCAAAACAACTTGTAATGTGGAAATCCCTCAGTCAGTCAGTGTTCTTAGGGACTCCAGTTAGTATATATTCAGGCCCAGTTAGGGGTGGCATTTGGCACCTTTATCCAAGTACAGCTTTATCTAAGTACTGAGAGTTAGGCAAGAGAGTTGGACAGGAGAGAGACAGCTGCTGCAGCCGCCTAAAGACAAGAGGCAAGTAAACAGGCTGAATTCAGAGTGAACAGTCATTTCCACCAAGCACTGACATTTGCTTCCTCTACTGAAACTACTGACCACCTGATGCAAGAAACCAGGATTTCCAGGTCTGATTTTACAAACTTCTTATTTAACCACTAAACCACTGGGGAAAACCAAATCTGACTTTGATTTCTTCTCCAACCACCATTAACCATTACAACATCTACCTCTCCTGATCATCAGTGGACTACTTCATTTAACCCTGCACTGATTCCTACCCTCACCAAGTACTTTGCAGTTCTGCTACTGACTCTCCTCACCATCCCTGGCACCTATACCCTCTGCTCCGTGGATTGACCCTTGACTGCCAAGTCATCTGTACTCTCCTGGATCACTGACTGTTGCACATCTCTACTGCCCCATTCATTAACCCAACTATGGGCAAATTAACTCCTTGTTTTGTCATCGCCATTCTCACCTGCATAAGACTCTCCTCCTCCTGTGTCCACATTAAGTGTCACGCCATTCACATTGCACCCTCAATTCTTCACTCACCACTTCTCTGCTCCCATGAACTTTTTTCATTCCTCCGCTCCCTATCACCACCATCTCCTTCTACCCCTGCAAAAAAAACCCACTGCTTCAAATCTCACTCTCACCTTATGTCCCTGTCCCTTCTCCTCCTACTTGCTGCAGGTGACATCTCGCCTAACCCAGGCCCCCCTTCCATTCTCTCTTGTACCACAGAACCCACTCACACGCGCAACACTCACAATCTAATAACCTTACCCCGTCACCTAACCTCCTCCCCACCCTTTTGTTTTGGTCTCTGGAACGCCCGCTCTGTGTGTAACAAACTAACAGCTGTTCACGATCTGTTCATTTCTCACTCCCTAAACCTCCTGGCCATCACTGAAACGTGGCTCACATCATCAGACACTGCCTCCACTGCCACACTCTCATACGGAGGCCTTCAATTCACACACACACCGAGGCCTGGCAACAGACATGGAGGGGGAGTAGGCATCCTGCTGCCCCCTAACCATATATTTCAGGTACTCCCCACTGTTCCCTCTCTTTCCTTCCCTACATTTGAAGCTCACACACTTCGCCTCTTCTCTCCCTTCCCCCTGCGTGTCGCTGTCATATACAGGCCACCTGGTCCCACTGCACAATTCCTTGATCACTTCACCTCCTGGCTCCCTCACTTCATGTCCTCTGATGTCCCTACTCTCATCATGGGTGACTTCAACATCCCTAAAGATAATCACAACACCCCCCCTGCCCTCAAACTCCTCTCCATAACAACCTCCTTAGGCTTATCGCAGTGGACCAGCTCTCCCACACACAGTGATGGTCACTCCCTCGACTTGATCTTCACTAACCTCTGCTCGGTCTCCAACTTCTCTAATGTCCCCTTTCCCCTCTCTGACCATCACCTCCTCACCGGTAACCTCATCATACCACGCAAACCCATCACCCCCGCCACAATCAAGCGCATGCGGAGAAATCTGCATACTCTTGACAAGCAACAATTTTCCACCTCCCTGCAGCCTCTTCTCAACCCCATCCTCACACTTACTTGCCCAGACAAAACTACTGCTCTCTACAACAGCACTCTCACTTCAGCCCTTGACATCGCTGCACCTGCAACTCCACGCCACCCACGCACAACCCCACTACAACCCTGGCACACAAGACTAACGCGATACCTCCAAAGGTGTTCACGCACTGCTGAAAGGCACTGGAGGAAATCGCACTCCACAGCTGACTTCACACACTACAAATTCATTCTCCGTTCGTATAGCTCTGCCCTCTCCCTGGCTAAACAGTCATTCTTCTCCTCTCTAATTTCTAATCTTTCCTCCAACCCCAAACACCTTTTCTCAACCTTCACATCTCTTCTAAACCCACCAACACAAACACCTTCCACTAACTTCTCTGCCCAAGATCTCGCCAACCACTTCAAGAACAAGATTGAATCTATCAGACATGACATTTCATCACTACCACCCCCACCCAGCCAGCCCAGCCCTTTCGCCTCTCCCACATACACACTAAGCTCCTTCCCACCTGTCACTGAGGATGAAGTCTCCCTTCTCCTCACTCGCTCAAACCTAACCACATGCCCTCTCGACCCAATCCCATCTCAGCTCACCCAAGAACTCTCCCCTCTACTAACTCCAATCCTTACTCACTTATTCAACCTCTTTGTCAACCGGCACCTTCCCATCCTCTTTCAAACATGCACTAATCACTCCCATCCTAAAAAAACCCTCCCTGGACCCAAACTCACTGTCAAATTACCGGCCAATTTCCCTACTCCCGTTCGCCTCCAAGCTTCTCGAGCGCCTTGCATATAACCGGCTCACTAAATTCCTCTGCTCCCATTCCCTGCTAGATCCCCTGCAATCCGGATTCCGCCCTCATCACTCCACTGAGACTGCCCTCACTAAAGTGGCCAATGACTTGCTCTCAGCCAAGTCAAAAGGCCACTACTCCCTACTCATTCTTTTGGACCTGTCAGCTGCCTTTGACACAGTTGATCACCCACTCCTCCTCCAAGCCCTCCACTCCCTAGGTCTCTGTGACACTGCACTCTCCTGGTTTTCATCTTATCTCTGCAACCGCTCCTTCAGTGTTTCCTACTCCGGCTCCACTTCCCCACCCCTCCCACTGTCTGTTGGTGTGCCTCAAGGATCAGTACTGGGACCATTGCTCTTCTCAATCTACACTGCTTCCCTTGGAAAACTAATAAACTCCTTTGGGTTTCACCATCATCTCTATGCTGATGACACCCAAATATATCTTTCCTCCCCAGACCTCTCCCCTTCCCTCCTGTCCCGTGTGTCTGACTGTCTGTCTGCTGTGTCTTCCTGGATGTCCTCCCATCAACTCAAACTTAACCTTGGCAAAACTGAACTAATTCTCTTCCCTCCATCTATAACCAGCCTTATCCCAAATATTACCCTCACCATTAACAACACTTCCATCACACCAACCCCTACAGCACGCTGCCTGGGGGTCACATTTGACTCTGCCCTATCCTTCATTCCTCACATCCAGTCAATCTCCAACTCATGCCGCCTCCACCTCCGCAACATCTCTAGAATCCGACCCTTTCTCACAGAAGACACTACCAAAATTCTAATCCAAACACTCATCATGTCCCGTCTTGACTACTGTAACCCTTTACTAATTGGCCTGCCTCTCACCCGACTAACCCCGCTACAGTCCATAATGAACTCTGCTGCAAGACTAATCTACCTCACTCATCGCTTCTCTAACACCACACCCCTCTGTCAGTCCTACACTGGCTCCCGTTAGCATACAGAGTCAAATTCAAAACTCTGGTGCTAACTTATAGAGCCCTCACTAACTCTGCACCCCCCTATATTTCATCTCTCATTTCCAAGTATACTCCCGCCCGCCATCTTCCCTCTGCACATGACCTTCTGCTCTCCACAGCTCTTATCACATCCTCCCACTCCCGCCTACAGGACTTCTCCCGTGCTGCACCTGAGCTGTGGAATTCTCACCCCCAGCCTTCAGATCTTCAGACGCTCCCTGAAAACTCACCTCTTCAGGGAAGCCTATCACCTGCCTCCATAAACAATATCACTAAGAACCACCCCTTGCACGGACTACTGCACTCAACGGCACTTCTCACTACCACCCACTGACTGGCAGTTCATGTGGCAGGAGGCACTTAAACACAATAGCACTTACACCTTCTGTATCAAACCCACCTTCCTCTAGACTGTAAGATCTCACCAGCAGGGGGCCCTCTGATCCTCCTGTTCTACACATCTGATTGTACTATTTAATACCTCTGTATGTCTATTCCCCAATTGTACAGCGTTGCGGAATTAGTTGGCGCTATATAAATAAAGAATAATAATAATAATAATAATAAAATGATGTACACTATACACAGGGTTAATATGTGGTAATGATGTACACTATACACAGGGTTAATATGTGGTAATGATGTACACTATACACGGGGTTAATATGTAGTAATGATGTACGCTATACATGGGGTTAATATGTGGTAATGATTTACACTCTACACAAGGTTAATATGTGGTAATGATGTACACTATACACAGGGTTAATATGTGGTAATGATGTATATTATACACATAGTTAATATGTAGTAATGATATATACTATACACAGAGTTAATATGTGGTAATGATATATACTTTACACATGGTTAATATGTGGTAATGATGTACACTATACACAGGGTTAATATGCAGGTAATGATCTACACTATACACAGGGTTAATATGCGGGTAATGATATACACTATACACAGGGTTAATATGTGGGGTAATGATATACACTATACACAGGGTTAATATGTGGTAATGATATACGCTATACACAGGGTTAATGTGTGGTAATGATGTACACTATACACAGGGTTAATATGTGGTAATGATGTACGCTATACACAGGGTTAATATGTGGTAATGATGTACGCTATACACGGGGTTAATATGTAGTTATGATGTACACTATACACGGGGTTAATATGTGGTAATGATGTACGCTATACACAGGGTTAATATGTGGTAATGATGTACACTATACACGGGGTTAATATGTGGTGTAATGATGTACACTATACACGGGGTTAATATGAGGGTAATGATGTACACTATACACAGGGTTAATATGTAGTTATGATGTACACTATACACGGGGTTAATATGTAGTAATGATGTACACTATACACGGGGTTAATATGTAGTAATGATGTACGCTATACACAGGGTTCATATAGATACTTTACGCCATTTATCTAATCTGTTTTCACAACATTTAGGATTGGTCCAGATGGTCCCAAATTCTACAACTCTCGCCAAAATCCACAAACGGTCAGGAATTTTAGGACCCCTAAAGGAAGATACAATCAAAAAGTATTTCCAGCACCTCCAATCCCATCCAGACAACTATCAAAAGGTACATTGTGAGGAATGGAAATTATTGTTACTGTTGTTGTTTTATACAAAAAAATACATATATATGTGTGTGTGCGCATGTGTGTGAGTGTGTGTGTGTGTGTCTGTGTATATATAATATAAAACATTTTTATTATCACTTATTACTGTGTTTTCTTTGTCACATCTACCCAAAACAATAATATTCCCCCTGATAAGAAGGGATATAGAGTTTCTTAAACGTATAATAGAAGAATGGAGATGTATAATAGAAGTGATGAGGTATAATAGAAGAATGGAGATGTATAATAGAAGTGATGAGGTATAATAGAAGAATGGAGATGTATAATAGGAGTGATGAGGTATAATAGAAGAATGGAGATGTATAATAGAAGTGATGAGGTATAATAGAAGAATGGAGATGTATAATAGGAGTGATGAGGTATAATAGAAGAATGGAGATGTATAATAGAAGTGATGAAGTATAATAGAAGAATGGAGATGTATAATAGGAGTGATGAGGTATAATAGAAGAATGGAGATGTATAATAGGAGTGATGAGGTATAATAGAAGAATGGAGATGTATAATAGAAGTGATGAGGTATAATAGAAGAATGGAGATGTATAATAGAAGTGATGAGGTATAATAGAGGAATGGAGATGTATAATAGGAGTGATGAGGTATAATAGAAGAATGGAGATGTATAATAGGAGTGATGAGGTATAATAGAAGAATGGAGATGTATAATAGGAGTGATGAGGTATAATAGAAGAATGGAGATGTATAATAGAAGAATGGAGATGTATAATAGGAGTGATGAGGTATAATAGAGGAATGGAGATGTATAATAGAAGTGATGAGGTATAATAGAGGAATGGAGATGTATAATAGGAGTGATGAGGTATAATAGAAGAATGGAGATGTATAATATGAGTGATGAGGTATAATAGAAGAATGGAGATGTATAATAGGAGTGATGAGGTATAATAGAAGAATGGAGATGTATAATAGAAGAATGGAGATGTATAATAGGAGTGATGAGGTATAATAGAGGAATGGAGATGTATAATAGAAGTGATGAGGTATAATAGAGGAATGGAGATGTATAATAGGAGTGATGAGGTATAATAGAAGAATGGAGATGTATAATATGAGTGATGAGGTATAATAGAAGAATGGAGATGTATAATAGGAGTGATGAGGTATAATAGAAGAATGGAGATGTATAATAGAAGAATGGAGATGTATAATAGGAGTGATGAGGTATAATAGAGGAATGGAGATGTATAATAGGAGTGATGAGGTATAATAGAGGAATGGAGATGTATAATAGGAGTGATGAGGTATAATAGAGGAATGGAGATGTATAATAGGAGTGATGAGGTATAATAGAAGAATGGAGATGTATAATAGGAGTGATGAGGTATAATAGAGGAATAAAGATGTATAATAGGAGTGATGAGGTATAATAGAAGAATGGAGATGTATAATATGAGTGATGAGGTATAATAGAAGAATGGAGATGTATAATAGGAGTGATGAGGTATAATAGAAGAATGGAGATGAATAATAGGAGTGATGAGGTATAATAGAAGTGATGAGGTATAATAGAAGAATGGAGATGTATAATAGAAGTGATGAGGTATAATAGAAGAATGGAGATGTATAATAGAAGTCATGCGGTATAATAGAAGAATGGAGATATATAATAGAAGAATGGAGATGTATAATAGGAGTGATGAGGTATAATAGAAGAATGGAGATATATAATGGAAGTGATGAGGTATAATAGAAGACTGGAGATGTATAATAGGAGTGATGAGGTATAATAGAAGAATGGAGATGTATAATAGTAGTGATGAGGTATAATAGAAGAATGGAGATGTATAATAGAAGTGATGAGGTATAATAGAAGAATGGAGATATATAATAGAAGTGATGAGGTATAATAGAAGAATGGAGATGTATAATAGGAGTGATGAGGTATAATAGAAGAATGGAGATGTATAATAGAAGTGATGAGGTATAATAGAAGACTGGAGATGTATAATAGAAGTGATGAGGTATAATAGAAGAATAGAGATGTATAATAGAAGTAATGAGGTATAATAGAAGAATGGAGATGTATAATATGAGTGATGAGGTATAATAGAAGAATGGAAATATATAATGGAAGTGATGAGGTATAATAGAAGACTGGAGATGTATAATAGGAGTGATGAGGTATAATAGAAGAATGGAGATGTATAATAGTAGTGATGAGGTATAATAGAAGAATGGAGATGTATAATAGAAGTGATGAGGTATAATAGAAGAATGGAGATGTATAATAGAAGTGATGAGGTATAATAGAAGAATGGAGATATATAATAGAAGTGATGAGGTATAATAGAAGAATGGAGATGTATAATAGAAGTGATGAGGTATAATAGAAGAATGGAGATGTATAATAGGAGTGATGAGGTATAATAGAAGAATGGAGATGTATAATAGAAGTGATGAGGTATAATAGAAGAATGGAGATGTATAGTAGCAGTGATGAGGTATAATAGAAGAATGGAGATGTATAATATGAGTGATGAGGTATAATAGAAGAATGGAGATGTATAATAGGAGTGATGAGGTATAATAGAAGAATGGAGATGTATAATAGGAGTGATGAGGTATAATAGAAGAATGGAGATGTATAATAGAAGTGATGAGGTATAATAGAAGACTGGAGATGTATAATAGAAGTGATGAGGTATAATAGAAGAATGGAGATGTATAATATGAGTGATGAGGTATAATAGAAGAATGGAGATGTATAATAGAAGTGATGAGGTATAATAGAAGAATGGAGATGTATAATAGAAGTGATGAGGTATAATAGAAGAATGGAGATGTATAATAGAAGTGATGAGGTATAATAGAAGAATGGAGATATATAATAGAAGTGATGAGGTATAATAGAAGAATGGAGATGTATAATAGAAGTGATGAGGTATAATAGAAGACTGGAGATGTATAATAGGAGTGATAATGTATAATAGAAGAATGGAGATGTATAATATGAGTGATGAGGTATAATAGAACAATGGAGATGTATAATAGGAGTGATGAGGTATAATAGAAGAATGGAGATGTATAATAGGAGTGATGAGGTATAATAGAAGAATGGAGATGTATAATAGGAGTGATGCGGTGTAACAGCTCCCTCTCCGTTACTGTAGCCTTTGTCTGGGCATCAGGCTTATCAGCTCAGGACACAAGGAACTATGGACATTTTGTCATACAGGAAACCCTTTTGTGTTTGGTCGTACAACCCCTCAGACCCTTATTCCAGATGGGCGAGAACTGTAAGGCATCTTGCCTTGGTTAAGAGCGTCGGTGACGCTCATAGTGGCTATGGCCACAGAGACTGAATGTACAGGGCTGTCGGGCTGGGAAATACACTTAGTTTACACATTCGACGATAACTAGTCATAAACTCCCATCTCGGTGCTCGAATCGTCATCACCGAGTCGACCATGGGAAGTTGGGGGCAGTGAAATCCCTGAGCAGGAGATTTACAGGTCTTCCATAGACATAACATGGAGTACATAGGCGGCTCAGCGATTGATCGAACAATGGACTCAGTGTACTAACTGATTGGCCAGGGTTGAAGCAGAATATTCAGACTAGTTGAGGACGTGCTTCAACCCCTAGCCATTGTCCCTTAATGTGTATTCCTGCCCCTCAAGTCTTGATCTCCATTGTTTAACCCCAGTTAAGCCTTTTTGTGTAATAATGCAATCACGTCTGTCTTATTGTGTTGCCCTGAACCATTTGTTGTTGGTTCTTTGTCTTATGTGTTTTGATTGCATTATCCCTGTATCTCACCCATTGTGACATGTCTGCATCATGTACTGTCAGTGTAGTTGAAGTGTATCAATATGCTGTGTGTTCACAAAATAAAGAGTGAGTTGTTTTACACAAAGAAGAATAGTCCTGGTGTCTTTATGCTCCTGAGGTTTAAAGTGTCCCCTCTGATGCCCATGTCAGCCAAGTATCCTGTATCATCGACTGCCTGCTGCCAGCTATCTGCGAATCCGATTCCGAGTCGGGATTTCTGGATTTCGTATGTTGTCAGGCGTTGACTTGGACTCTGTTCGACATCGCTGTGTCTCCTATGACATCCTCCAGCTATCCTTCTACTGGCACTAGAGGCCTCACCCTCTACGGCCCGTGGTACCAGTCTGCAAGTCGATGCTGCATCTGGAGATTCGCCGACCTTCCCTGACTCACATTGTTCAACGAGGAGTCGACTATACCATGATTCGACGACTCCAAGTCAACAACAGGTCCGTCCATGTTACGGTTTGTACAAATGAGATCTGGACAGGTACTGTTAGGTAACACAATTTTATTAAAACAGACAATGAAATAGTAAAATACAATATATACAGTATGAGCAACACAACAGAGAAAGCGACACTGCGAGGATAGGCGACTGCTTCAGTGTGGTGCTCTATGTAGACCCCAGATATGGAATGGGAGGCCACCGCAGGTCCGCACCTGCACTAGACCAATGAAACACAGAGCAAGATATCTGAGCCTCAGGTCCGCACCTGACGGCACACCAAATGCTCAGGAGGCAAACAGGAATGAGTCTGCCAGAGCCACAGGCCTACACCAGAATGGGTATCAGACTCACGGGAGGTCACACAGAGAATAGTCAGATAGAGACAGAGGTGGGCACCAGAATGGATAGTCAGACAATCCAAGGGTCAATACGCATCGGGTAGTCAGCCAGAGCCACAGGTCCGCACCAGAATGGTTATCAGTCTATGCCGTGGTCATACATGGAGTGGATAGTCAGACAGAGCCACAGGTCAGCCCCAGAAAGGATAGTCAGACAGGCCAAAGGTCATACACAGAGCAGGTAGTCGGCCAGAGCTGCAGGTCCACACCAGAATGGTTATCAGACTATGCCACGGTCATACACGGAGCAGATAGTCAGATAGAGCCACAGGTCAGCACCAGAACGGATAGTCAGACAAACCAAGTAATACACAGGTTAAACACTAAGAACTGCACTGGACACCAACGAAAGGGTGACTTTAATGGTCTGCCATCAGGAAGAGGAGGAGCCAGGAATGGGTGATTGCCCCTTTAAATGGAGCGCATGTACGTCTCCCTGGACGTGCACCCGTATGACGTTACCCGGCATCGGCCGGGCCCTCTACAATGAAGCAGCTGGAGCCTCCAGACAGAATGCAGCTGAGCTTCGAAGAGGAAAGATGCGGCCGGCCTGCTGCCCGCGGATGCGGCCAACAAGAATGAGGTACCCACTGCGGCGCTCGAGTGAGCCGCCGCTAAGTGAAACAGTACCCCCCCCTTAAAGACGCCCCCCGCGGGCCAGGGCGTGGTCTATCAGAAAATCAAGAATGAAAGTTTCGGACCAGAACGGGAGCATGCACATCCTTGGAGTAAACCCATGAGTGTTCCTCTGGGCCATAACCTCTCCAGTGTACCAAATATTGTAATTTTCCCCTAACTTTCCAGGAATCCAAAATCGTTTGAACCTCATATTAGTCATGATCTCCCACCCAAATCGGGGCCGGACAAACAGTGGTTGAAGTATAGTGGTTACAAATTAACGGTTTGAGCAATGATACTTTTTAAGACATTGTGGATTTGCATCGTGGGAGGAAGCTCGAGAGTATACGCCACAGGGTTGATTCTCTGAATGACTTGAAAGGGACCAACAAAACGAGAGGCCAGTTTACCACATGGCATCTGGAGGTTGAGATTACGGAAGACAGCCATACACTCTCTCCGATCTGTAAGGTTGGTGCAGGTAATCGCCTACGGTCAGCCTGTCGTTTATGCCTTTGCATTGCACCATGTAGGGTATTCTGTAGTCGTACCCAAGAGGAACGGAGATCCCTTATATGCTCATCCAGAGACAGAATAGCTTGTGCTTCAAAAGTCTCAGGAAGTACGGAGGGCTGGAACTCATAATTTATCAAAAACAGAGAGCTCTGAGAAGAGGAATTGATAGCACAATTTCTGGCAAACTCCGCCCAAGGTAACAGAGCAGCCCAATTGTCATGGTGGTCATCAATGTAACAGTGAAGAAAATGTTCTAGGGTTTGGTTTGACCTTTCAGCTGCACCATTCGATTGAGGGTGGTATGCGGTGGAAAAGGCAATCTGAATGCCCATTTGCGAGCAAAAACACCTCCAGAACCGGGACACAAACTGGCTCCCCCTGTCGGACACAATCACTATAGGTATTCCATGGAGTCAGAATACTTCTCTAGCGAAGACCCTGGCCAGCTCTGGACCAGAAGGGAGACCTTTGAGTGGTACGAAGTTTGCCATTTTCGAAAATCTGTCCACGATCATAAGGATAACTGTGCATCCTATGGATACTGGAAGTTCCACCATAAAATCTATGGACAAGTGTGACCATGGATGTTCCCCATTAGTATGAGGATGGAGAAGTCCCATAGGAAGTTTCCATGGGGATTTGCATCGGGCACAGGTAGGGTAAGCTGCCACAAAGGCAGAACAGTCTTTTCTAAGGCTCGGCCACCAAAACAATCAAGAAATCGACCATACCAATTGGTCTCGCCTAGTATGACCAGCTGTTTTAGATGTATGATATGTCTCCAGGAGTCTGGTGCATAACTGGACCAGCACGAAACATCTCCCTCTGGGTTTCTCATCCAGGGCAGAGGCTTGGGCTGCTAAAATCTCCTCTCCCAAAGGAGAGGTGATACTGGTTCGAATGGTGGCCAGAATCCAATCAGTCGGAATGATCGGTGTAGGAGGAGACTCTTCCCTAGAGATGGAGCAATGTTGGCGAGATAGGACATCAGCCTGAATGTTTTTAGAGCCGGGAAAGTACAGAATGACAAAGTGTAACCTAGACATGAATAGCACCTATCTGGCCTGGCAAGCCGACAATCGTTTGGCTTCCAACAAGTCAAATTTTTATGATCTGTAAGGATCAGGATCAGGGCGCTAGTTCCCGCTAGGAGATAGCGACACTCCTTCAAGTACAGAATAGTCGCCAGCAGTTCCCAATCACCTATGTCATACACCCTCTCTGCCTTAGATAGTTTCCTGGAAAAATATCCACACGGAAGCAGAGCGTCCCCTGGAGCCCAGCGCTGAGACAGGAGGGTGCCTACTCCTGTCTCAGACACATCAACCTCTAGAGTAAAGGGGAGGGCAGGGTTGGGATGTACCAGTATTGAAGCTGCTGTGAATGTTGCTTTAAGGTTTTTGAAGGTCAACAGAGCTCTTGGTGACCAATTAGAGGTAACCGCGCCTTCACAAGTCATGTCAGTCAGTGACTTGACCACCGTTGAGAAGTCCTTAATTAACCTTCTATAGTAGTTGGCAAAGCCCAAGAACCTTTGAATCGATTTTAGTCCCACCGGACGGGGCCATTGTACTATAGCAGCTAGTTTTTAAGGGTCCATAGCAAACCCAGACGTGGATATCACATATCCCAGAAAGGTCACTTGTGTCTTGTGAAACTCACATTTTCCCAGTTTGCAGTATAGGCCATTCTCTCTCAATAACTGCGGTACCTTAGACACATCAGCGTGATGAGTCTCAAGAGAGGGTGAATGAATTAGAATGTTGTCCAAATATACGACTACCGAGCTTTGCAACAAGTCTCTAAGGACGACATTAATCAATTCCTGGAAGACAGCGGGAGCATTACACAGCCCAAAGGGCATAACCAGGTATTTATAGTGTCCGCTCCTGGTGTTGAATGCTGTCTTCTATTTATCTCCTTCTTTAATACGAACCAGGTTATATCCTGCTTTCAGATCAAGTTTAGTGAACACAGTGGAACCCTTTAAGCAGTCGAATAGCGCAGTAATTAAGGATATAGGGTAGGCGTTCTTTATTGTCAGTTCATTCAGTCCACGAAAGTCAATACAGGGGCACAGCTCCCCATCTTTCTTTTTGACAAAAAAAACCCTGCAGCAGCCGGTGAGGTAGACTTGCGTATGATACCTCTAGAAAGAGCATCGGACACATATTCCTCCATGACACTCGTCTCCTCCACTGAGAGTGGATAAACATGGCCCCTAGGAGGAGTCGTTCCAGGAGTCAAATTGATAGCACAGTCGTAGGGTCTATGGGGAGGCTTGTATCTTGTTAAATATGTCACTGAAGGTCTTATATTCCTCAGGCAGGGCTGAGGATGAAGTACAAAGTAGTCTCGTAGGATGTGTGAGACATGACTTTGAGCAATTAAGAGCCCAGGACACAATATCACAGTTACGCCAATCAATCTTGGGGTTATGAGTCTGAAGTCATGGAAACCCCAGGACAATGGCATAGTGGGATGAGCTAATCACTTGGAACTGCAGGGTCTCCGTGTGAAGGGCCCCTAATTGTAGGGTTAACAGAAGTGTTTCCTGAGTGATATTGGAGGGTTGTAGGGGCCTCCCATCAATGGCTTTGATAGCCAAGGGTGAAGAGTGAGACTGTAATGGAATAGCATGTTTATCAGCAAAATCTGCATCCATGAAGTATCCTGCAGCCCCTGAGTCTAGTAATGCAGTGGCAACAGTAGATGAGTTGTTCCAAGACAGGACAACTTCCAGGATAGGTTTACCATTTATCACCTCTGGGGACTGGGAAATGCCGCCTACGATCTGTCCCTGACAGGATGTTAGGTGCAGGAGTTTCAAGGGCGCACAGGGCAAGACTTCAAGAGAGAACACCATAGCAGGCAGGACTCAGTAGAGATACAGCAACTGAGGATGACTGGTGCAGGGTGGACTCAGGATGACAGCAACACTGTAGATGTAGCCAGCAGCAAACTGCAGAACACTGGAGCAGCCAGGACTCAGTGAATGGATACAGCAAAGTTTTTTACAAGAGATGAAAAACAATAGAGCCAGACTGCACAACCTGTATAGCGGAACTTAAATCCCCCCCCCATCTCCCACCAAGTGAGGGGTGTGTCCTCTGACCAACCTACCACTTTTCTAGAGCTAGGTAAGCTGGAGCGCTAAGCATATTATGGTCCTTTTTTTCTTCTTATCTGCATCGAACCTGAGAGCAGGGTAACCCATCTTTGGCAGGTGACTTTTAAAAAAGTAATTTGCTCCATGAGGTGGGGGCCAATTGAGAGCACTGGGGTCTAACTCTGGACAGTAGTTAGGGGGCAAGAAAGCAACTCCTGGGCTATCAGGGACAAAGTAGGCCACACAGCCCTCTTGTTATCCCAGAAAGTCAAGGGATCTGTATTTGGGGGCAAAGAAGGTTCTTCAAGGTAAGCCTTAACCTCAAACTCAGCACTTTTTCTATTGATGGGGAGCTGTTTGTTTTGTCCGAAGCATAATCTGTCCATTGCCTCAGCAAAAAAAGCAGCAGCTGCTCCACCGGAACAAGATGAAGTGCTACTGGCGCTACTACTGATAGGTCCCGGAAGACCACCACACTCTTCCAGCTCAACTGTGAAATCTTCTCCTGCCTCCTGTGACTGCATCCTGTTTTCTCTTTCTCTCTCACGCACCCTCGCTATCAATTGTTCCCTCCAGGCAGTGAGTGAATTGGAACTAAGAGCCATCTTGCCTTTGATTCGAGGATCGCAAATTGTGGCAAGCATTAACTCGGGACAATTGACCATGCCCTCTTCCACGTGCCAAGACATTTCCTTCTTTAGCCTCATTAGAAGGGCAGCAACATCTGGAAGTATATTACCCTCAGCACCATGCAAGCGTTCCCTATGGGCAAGGAAATCATCCAATTTTAAGGAGAGGTGATTGAAGAAGGGAATGACTTCTGTCAGGCTAGCGTTCTCTTTGCTTAAAATTTCCGTCAAAGCACTGAAAGGCTGTTCCATCAGGGCCCAGTCAGCCCTGCCCAGTGTTCTGTTAGTGCCAATGAAATGGTGACATGACATTGTGTAAATTGCCTTTTTCTGCTCCAGGATACGCTCCAGCATATCTAAGGTGGCGTTCCACCTGGTCCCAACATCTTGTTTGAGGCAGTGCTCTGGGAGGTCTGCCTTTTTCTGTTCCTACCTGAGTAGCTGACTATCTTTGATGCTCCAATGGAAATGGCCAGAAATTTTCGGCACAACTCCAGAAGTGCTGGCACCCTTCCAGTGTTACTGCCATCCTCAAGAGCAGCCTTCACTACCAGATGCAGGACATGCACTCAGCAAGACACACCCACAAATCTGCCACCCCGGAGAGCCTTGATCATGTTAGCTGCACCATCAGTAACCACAAACCCCATTTACACCTGTGTGACTGCCTGCTCACCTCGCCACTGCGCCACCATGTTCTGCTGTGTTTTGTGAATGTTATCTGAGGTGTGCTGCTGATCCATTACCTCAGCATGGAGGAGGAAAGAGCGGTGCCCTGCTTGGCTACTGAACCAGAACTTGCTGTTGCTATCGGTGTGTCTTGCAACACATTGGGCTGCCAACAATCTGCCGTCAATGACAGGAAGATATGCTGGCCACTCGGAGCACTCCATAAGTCAGTGGTAAAGTGCACTGACTGGCCACTAGCCTTTCCCAGCCGGTCCTTCAAAACCCCAACGCACGACCGGTACAGTGAGGGCACTATAGTTCTACTAAATGTGGTGCGGGATGGAATATTTTATCGTGGTGCGACAGCCTCCATAAGTTGCCGGAAGGGCTCCCTGTCCACCAAATTAAAAGTAGCACCCCCCAACGGCTATGAGCTGTGCAATGAGGCGTGTGATTTTCCTGGCCTGCTGTCTGCACATCCCCTTGGAATGAAACCCACCAAAATCTTCCATTGTGACCTGTATTGATTTTGGGATGGGTTGTGACTGTCTGCTGCTCTTACTAGGACCAGATGTGGCATGATCCCGCTGCCCTTTCTCCTGCTGCCTACTGGTGGTGAGTGTGACACTGGTATATGCCTTACTAGTACTGCCACCTTCTGCACTTATCAGCACAGACTTGTGGTAGTGGTTCAGGTGTTGGTTCATCCCAGAGGTGGTCAGACTACCCAGCACCCTCCCACAGCTGACTTCCCTGCCACACAATTTGCATTTTCCTATCCGGCCATCGCCATGTACCACAAAATGGTCCCACTCTTTGAAGGTGGTGGAGAAGAAGAAACTGAGGTGACACTTACTTCATCTTCACATGCTGGAGCAACCTCACTTTGCTTTTTGTTTCCACGTACTTACAGGGGTACCAGTAGACCTAAAGATGGCAGCAGATGTTGAGACTGGGATTGGAGGGGGATAGTGGAGTAGTGGTACAGGTTTTGAGTTGTCAATAGAAGACACAAGTGTAACTGGAGAAACAGGAGGGTACTATGGGAAAAATTAAGCTCAGGGGAATAATCAAGTTTAGGAGACTTTGATCCCTCAGATTCTTCTTCTACCTCTTGTAGGTTTTGATGGGAAAAAAAATCATCAGCAGCAGCAGATTTTGGGGAGCCCTGCTCAATTCCCTCTTCTGCCTGGTGGCTTCCGGGAAATGGTAAACTATGTTCCTCAATAACGTTTTCTGGAGTGGATATGCTCTCAGTGGCAGTGGTGGCAGGAAAAATGTTATCCAAATACTGCAATAATTTCCGTTTGGGCTGCTTACACAGATGTTCGGTATAAAAATCCCACGTTGATACTGCCTGCAGTGTTCCACCAGTACTGTTACACACCTAGGTGTCCCCAGGTTTATAGAAGTGGCTGTAGCGGATGTGGTGGCTAAACTGCCAGTGGCACTAGTCTTTGTGCAGGTGGTTCTGGGGGGATCATCACGACACAGCTGAAGAGACACAGGTGACGCCTGCTTCATGGTCTCAGAGGAGGACCTGGACTTCTCTACCCTGCTAGTAGAGGTAGAACAACCTGCAGTTCCCTTCTTTCTAGTTTTTAGTTTGGAGTGCTGTTGCTGAGTCTGATTAGTGCTACTCAAAGTACTCTTCTTTGCCCGCCTGCTGCTGCTAGCTCTGTTTGAAAGCAACATCTCTGTGGTGGTGGTGTTGGTGGTTGCTGGGTCACTGCAGTTGGTACCAGGACAAGGAACATCAGGTTGTTCACTAGGACTCAAATCCATGACATGTAGGTAGGTAGTGAACCATAATAGTTTTAAAATATAAAAACCTGACCACATGGCAACTGTGAGACTGGCTGATGTGTCACTCTGAAAATTATTCAAACAAATCCCTACTATTAATTTTAATATTTTACACAGAAACAAAGGTGACTTTCCCTTGCGGTGGTAAAAAGGTACCAGACCTGCCTACAGAACTGTGAGACTGGCTGATGTGTCACTCTGAAAATTATTCAAACAAATCCCTAATATTTTTAATATTTTGCACAGGAACAAAGATGACTATCCCTTGCAGTGGCAATAACTGGCACTAATGCTGGCTGCCTACACAATAACTGGACACTCTCTAATATCTCCTTCTTCTCTCTCTGAGCTCCAACAACAGACTAACAGGAAATGCAGGCTGTCTGGGTGTCTGTGTCATTAGTCCAACCCCCATCATGAAATGAAGAAGCCAATTGGACTAGAGACAAAGTGGGAAAGTAGAGCAGTGTGTGGACTCTGCCTAGATCCATTCATATCACAGTGTGTGGACTAGATCCATTCATATCACAGTGTGTGGACTCTGTCTGGATCCATTCATATCACAGTGTGTGGACTAGATCCATTCATATCACAGTGTGTGGACTAGATCCATTCATATCACAGTGTGTGGACTAGATCCATTCATATCACTGTGTGTGGACTAGATCCAGTCATATCTCAGTGTGTGGACAAGATCCATTCATATCAGTGTGTGGACTGTACCTAGATCCATTCATATCACAATGTGTGTGCTAGATCCATTCATATCACAGTGTGTGGACTAGATCCATTCATATCACGGTGTGTGGACTATATCCATTCATATCACAGAGTGTGGACTAGATCCATTCATATCACTGTGTGTGGACTAGATCCATTCATATCACTGTGTGTGGACTAGATCCATTCATATCACTGTGTGTGGACTAGATCCATTCATATCACTGTGTGTGGACTAGATCCATTCATATCACTGTGTGTGGACTAGATCCATTCATATCACTGTGTGTGGACTAGATCCATTCATATCACTGTGTGTGGACTAGATCCATTCATATCACTGTGTGTGGACTAGATCCATTCATATCACTGTGTGTGGACTAGATCCATTCATATCACTGTGTGTGGACTAGATCCATTCATATCACTGTGTGTGGACTCTGCCTAGATCCAGTCATATCACAGTGTATGGACTAGATCCATTCATATCACAGTGTGTTTGGACTATATCCATTCATATCACAGTGTGTGGACTCTGCCTAGATCCATTCATATCACAGTGTGTGGACTAGATCCATTCATATCACAGTGTGTGGACTAGATCTATTCATATCACAGTGTGTGGACTCTGCCTAGATCCATTCATATCACAGTGTGTGGACTAGATCCATTCATATCACAGTGTGTGGACTAGATCCATTCATATCACAGTGTGTGGACTAGATCCAGTATTAGTACTGGACTGGTATAGTTTAGTGGTTTCACTACCGCACATGTGGATACACAGGTCTCTCCAACTGATAGTGAGATGTGTTCAGAACTGTTTCTTAAAGACCCATAAAAGGTAAATGTAGCCTAATGTATCCAGCAAAGTTGTATGTAAGTGAAACTTGTAGCAATTTTGTGTGTAAGTGCATCTTGTAACAATGTTGTGTGTATGTGCACGTGGTATGTATGTGCATGTTGTAATGTTGTATGTATGTGTAAATTGTACTAACAGGACAAGTAATTGTACAAATGTTTAGTGGCTCCATTCAATGCCAACACGGTACACATATATATAGCGCAGTATGAGTAAAGGCTGATTACAATACAAAGAAAGCCAAATAGTCGAGAATGTCACTAGAGCATCCTTAGTGTACTGAATACAGGCTTCCCTTCTCTCTACAGACAAATCCACAGCTCAAAATATCATAATGCACCACTTCCAATTTACTACTGATTGTAGAAATGCTCATGTGAATCAATTATCTTAAAAACATCTTTCTTTATTTGCATATATAAAAATCATTCCTGCAATGACGACATCTCAACTATAGCAGACTTACAAAAAAATGTGTTTGATCATAAGTAAGCGCTGATTGTCTGCGAAATGCGTAGATTGTCACCGTTGCTTGTACCTTTCCATCACCCGCTCTGTAAGTCTTGCTGCTGTAGTTGAGATGTCTTCATCGCAGGAATGATTTTTACGTATTCAAGTAAAGAATGATGTTTTAAGATAATTGATTCACAAGAGCATTTCTGCAATCAAGAGTTAATTAGAAGTGGTGCATTATTATGTGTATATTGTAACATTGTTATATCAGTGGATGTTTAACACTCAGTTTGTGTTTGGTTCCTCCAGGTATTAGATAACTTTTTGTATTCCTGTGCGGGTTGGTGTGTTGTCACCTTTATCCTTGGTGTCTGTGATAGACACAATGACAATATCATGGTCACAGACAATGGTCAAATGTTTCACATCGACTTTGGCAAATTCTTGGGTCATTCACAAAAATTTGGAAGCATAAAAAGGTGAGTTGTACAATTTACATGTGTTTGTGTAGTGTATGTGTATATAATGTGTGTGTGTGTGTGTGTGTGTGTGTGTGTATATATGTGTGTATGTGTATATAATGTGTGTGTGTATGTATGTATATATGTGTGTGTGGGTGTGTGTATTGTGACAATGTCAGAGGAGTAGTAGTGGAAGGAAGGTATTTAGGACCCAGAATCCTAGACAGTTTATACCCACTTTAGGGTCAGATAGAAAACTACATTTCCCAGCAGGTAGCAGTGCAGGTGAGGGATAGGTAGGAGTCACACCTAACCTTAATTGGGAAAATTGTTTTAAAAGGTCAGAGCAAGAAAGGCTCAGTCTGTCCCCTTTGTGTCATTTCTCTGCTGATTGTAGAGAGAAAAGAGGTGCATTAAAGGGAATCAGACTGGAATTGTGTATTTTCGTGCTATTCTGAGATTTTATTGGGCTGGTAAGTGTGTATAGCCGTCCAGCGATAGTCAGGGATTGACTCTGTTAAAGTTAATGCTCTGGTGAGAGAGAGGGTTTATTTTTCTGTTCTTTATTTACTTTGAGTCGCTGTGAGATAACACACGCTGTATGTACGTATATATGTGTGTGTGTGTGTATATATATATATGTGTGTGTGTGTGTGTGTGTGTGTGTGTGTGTGTGTATATATATGTGTGTGTGTGTATGTGTGTGTGTGTGTGTGTGTGTGTATACATACTCAGTATGGGTTAGCCGTGTTAGTCCAGAGGTGTAGAGGCCAAATGAATATTGCAGTAGGTAATGATACCTTTTTTTAATAGGACTAAAATTCAGTTATAAATACAAGCTTATTAGAGCGATGCTCCCTTTTTCAAGTCGAAGGTATGATAAATTGTGTGTTTGTGTGTACTTTTCTGTGTGTATGGAGGGGGGTGGAGACTCAAATATTACCCCTGTAAAAACCCCAGAGCCTCAGTGGGGCAGTTGTACCTCAGTGGGGCAGCTGTACCTCAGTGGGGCAGTTGTACCTCAGTGGCGCAGTTGTACCTCAGTGGGGCAGTTGTACTAGGGACTGGAGCACATTTGGACCAGACCATCTACACTGTGGGGCGATGCATTGGACACCTTCCGATGGGAATGTTTACTGGTTCCCTGCGGTGCTGATGGTTTCACTAAATTGCTCCGGTTTCCTTGGTGCAGCAGCCTTTGTGTTTATCACAGTCCCACAGTCAGGACCTGGATCTGCTGCCTAATTCCCTGTAGATAATCCTGGTAACTGTTGTGTTATATAAACTGACAGATGTTTATATCCATTCCCATGATCCTCTTGGTTTCAGGGACCGAGTTCCTTTCATCTTCACCACGGAGATGGAATATTTTATCACTGAAGGGGGGGAGCGTCCTCAGCGCCTGCGGGAGTTTGTGGAACTGTGCTGCCGGGCGTACAACATAATCAGGAGACAAAGTCCCCTCCTGATCGCCCTCCTGGAACTGGTACGTCCCTCCAACTGGCTGTGACTGAGAGCTGGCACCTCCTAATAACAATCATTATACTGATGATAATAACAATAATAATTATATAGATAATACCCCCCCCCCCACATACTTACTTTACTATGTCCAGGGATTCCTAATAGCCCTTATGAAGTTTGCCCTTGTTCAAGTCATTGTCAGTAAATACTTGCTCTTCGCCTGCGCCACCCTGCACCTGTCCTACACCTCCCTGCACCTGTCCTACACTTACCTACACCTCCCTGCACCTGTCCTACACTTACCTACGCCTCCCTGCACCTGTCCTATACTTACCTGCACCTCCCTGCACCTGTCCTACACTTACCTGCACCTCCCTGCTCTCAGAGGGGTTACATATTAGGAAATTTAATGAGAGGTCCCGGGAGCCGCAGGCCGTCTTTACACCAAAGCTGATTGACATGAAAACTGGAGGAATTCTGGGCTAAACCAAATGCACCACGGGAGACAAATCATTTCCCCACAAATGTAATTGCTAGTGAGGTCTCCAGCACATTGCTGGAATTATTTTTTATTTGCTCCCTATGGTGCAGTTGGTTTGTTCCAGAATTGCTCGGTTCAGTCTTTGTGTCTATGGCTCGATGTGTATTTGTAGTCCATGTACAACATACCATTTTGCTCTGCAATGCCTTGGAGACCTATCCCCTATTTAAACCAGTGATAATTTAAGTAAGTTCTATTTGCCCCCCTGCGGTGCAGCTGGATTGCTCCACTTGTACTTGGTACATCGGCCTCACTGCCCCCTGTTCCTCTTCCGGTGACAGATGTTGAACGCGGGTTTACCGGAGCTCCGTACCGTGGAGGATCTGAAATACATGCACAATAACCTGCGCCCACAGGACTCCGACCCAGAAGCCACAAGTTATTTCACAAGGTAAAGTAATAGAGTTCCCAAAATTACATATACACCTCTATACGGGGCTGTCTGATTATCCCAAAATTACATATACACCTCTATACGGGTCAGTCTGATTATCCCAAAATTACATATACACCTCTATACGGGTCAGTCTGATTATCCCAAAAATACATATACACCTCTGTACGGGTCAGTCTGATTATCCCAAAAATACATATACACCTCTATACGGGTCAGTCTGATTATCCCAAAAATACATATACACCTCTGTACGGGTCAGTCTGATTATCCCAAAAATACATATACACCTCTATACGGGGCTGTCTGATTATCCCAAAATACATATACACCTCTATACGGGTCAGTCTGATTATCCCAAAAATACATATACACCTCTATACGGGTCAGTCTGATTATCCCAAAAATACATATACACCTCTATACGGGGCTGTCTGATTATCCCAAAAATACATATACACCTCTATACGGGTCAGTCTGATTATCCCAAAAATACATATACACCTCTATACGGGTCAGTCTGATTATCCCAAAATTACATATACACCTCTATACGGGGCTGTCTGATTATCCCCAAAATACATATACACCTCTATACGGGGCTGTCTGATTATCCCAAAAATACATATACACCTCTGTACGGGTCAGTCTGATTATCCCAAAAATACATATACACCTCTATACGGGTCAGTCTGATTATCCCAAAAATACATATACGCCTCTATACGGGTCAGTGTGATTATCCCAAAAATACATATACACCTCTATACGGGTCAGTCTGATTATCCCAAAATACATATACACCTCTATACGGGTCAGTCTGATTATCCCAAAATACATATACACCTCTATACGGGTCAGTCTGATTATCCCAAAAATACATATACACCTCTGTACGGGTCAGTCTGATTATCCCAAAAATACATATACACCTCTATACGGGTCAGTCTGATTATCCCAAAAATACATATACACCTCTATACGGGTCAGTCTGATTATCCCAAAAATACATATACACCTCTGTACGGGTCAGTCTGATTATCCCAAAAATACATATACACCTCTATACGGGTCAGTCTGATTATCCCAAAAATACATATACACCTCTATACGGGTCAGTCTGATTATCCCAAAAATACATATACACCTCTATACGGGGCAGTCTGATTATCCCAAAAATACATATACACCTCTGTACGGGTCAGTCTGATTATCCCAAAAATACATATACACCTCTATACGGGTCAGTCTGATTATCCCAAAAATACATATATACCTCTATACGGGGCTGTCTGATTATCCCAAAAATACATATACACCTCTATACGGGTCAGTCTGATTATCCCAAAATTACATATATACCTCTATACGGGTCAGTCTGATTATCCCAAAAATACATATACACCTCTATACGGGTCAGTGTGATTATCCCAAAAATACATATACACCTCTATACGGGTCAGTGTGATTATCCCAAAAATACATATATACCTCTATACGGGGCTGTCTGATTATCCCAAAAATACATATACACCTCTATACGGGTCAGTCTGATTATCCCAAAATACATACACACCTCTATACGGGTCAGTCTGATTATCCCAAAAATACATATACACCTCTATACTGGGCTGTCTGATTATCCCAAAAATACATATACACCTCTATACGGGGCTGTCTGATTATCCCAAAAATACATATACACCTCTATACGGGTCAGTCTGATTATCCCAAAAATACATATACACCTCTATACGGGTCAGTCTGATTATCCCAAAAATACATATACACCTCTATACGGGTCAGTCTGATTATCCCAAAAATACATATACACCTCTATACGGGTCAGTCTGATTATCCCAAAAATACACATACACCTCTATACGGGGCTGTCTGATTATCCCAAAAATACATATACACCTCTATACGGGTCAGTCTGATTATCCCAAAATTACATATACACCTCTATACGGGTCAGTCTGATTATCCCAAAATTACATATACACCTCTATATGGGGCAGTCTGATTATCCCAAAATTACATATACACCTCTATACGGGTCAGTCTGATTATCCCAAAAATACATATACGCCTCTATACGGGGCTGTCTGATTATCCCAAAAATACATATACACCTCTATACGGGGCTGTCTGATTATCCCAAAAATACATATACACCTCTATACGGGTCAGTCTGATTATCCCAAAATTACATATACACCTCTATACGGGTCAGTCTGATTATCCCAAAATTACATATACACCTCTATACGGGTCAGTCTGATTATCCCAAAAATACATATACGCCTCTATACGGGGCTGTCTGATTATCCCAAAAATACATATACACCTCTATACGGGTCAGTGTGATTATCCCAAAAATACATATACACCTCTATACGGGTCAGTCTGATTATCCCAAAAATACATATACACCTCTATACGGGTCAGTCTGATTATCCCAAAATTACATATACACCTCTATACGGGTCAGTCTGATTATCCCAAAATTACATATACACCTCTATACGGGTCAGTCTGATTATCCCAAAAATACATATACACCTCTATACGGGTCAGTCTGATTATCCCAAAAATACATATACACCTCTATACGGGGCTGTCTGATTATCCCAAAAATACATATACACCTCTATACGGGTCAGTCTGATTATCCCCAAAATACATATACACCTCTATACGGGTCAGTCTGATTATCCCAAAAATACATATACACCTCTATACGGGTCAGTCTGATTATCCCAAAAATACATATATACCTCTATACGGGGCTGTCTGATTATCCCAAAAATACATATACACCTCTATACGGGGCTGTCTGATTATCCCAAAAATACATATACACCTCTATACGGGGCTGTCTGATTATCCCAAAAATACATATACACCTCTATACGCGTCAGTCTGATTATCCCAAAAATACATATACACCTCTATACGGGGCTGTCTGATTATCCCAAAAATACATATACACCTCTATACGGGTCAGTCTGATTATCCCAAAAATACATATACACCTCTATACGGGGCTGTCTAATTATCCCAAAAATACATATACACCTCTATACGGGTCAGTCTGATTATCCCAAAAATACATATACACCTCTATACGGGTCAGTCTGATTATCCCAAAAATACATATACACCTCTATACGGGTCAGTCTGATTATCCCCAAAAATACATATACACCTCTATACGGGGCTGTCTGATTATCCCAAAAATACATATACACCTCTATACGGGGCTGTCTGATTATCCCAA
Organism: Rhinophrynus dorsalis; assembly: GCA_037306005.1. NCBI lineage: Eukaryota > Metazoa > Chordata > Amphibia > Anura > Rhinophrynidae > Rhinophrynus > Rhinophrynus dorsalis. Next base: position 92,420 of record JBBDGT010000156.1, on the reverse strand, counting down.
AAATACATATACACCTCTATACGGGGCTGTCTGATTATCCCAAAAATACATATACACCTCTATACGGGTCAGTCTGATTATCCCAAAAATACATATACACCTCTATACGGGTCAGTCTGATTATCCCAAAAATACATATACACCTCTATACGGGTCAGTCTGATTATCCCAAAATACATACACACCTCTATACGGGGCAGTCTGATTATCCCAAAAATACATATACACCTCTATACGGGGCTGTCTGATTATCCCAAAATACATATACACCTCTATACGGGGCAGTCTGATTATCCCAAAAATACATATACACCTCTATACGGGGCTGTCTGATTATCCCAAAAATACATATACACCTCTATACGGGTCAGTCTGATTATCCCAAAAATACATATACGCCTCTATACGGGTCAGTCTGATTATCCCAAAAATACATATACACCTCTATACGGGTCAGTCTGATTATCCCAAAAATACATATACACCTCTATACGGGTCAGTCTGATTATCCCAAAAATACATATACACCTCTATACGGGTCAGTCTGATTATCCCAAAAATACATATACACCTCTATACGGGGCTGTCTGATTATCCCAAAAATACATATACGCCTCTATACGGGTCAGTCTGATTATCCCAAATATACATATACACCTCTATACGGGTCAGTCTGATTATCCCAAAAATACATATACGCCTCTATACGGGGCAGTCTGATTATCCCAAAAATACATATACACCTCTATACGGGTCAGTGTGATTATCCCAAAAATACATATACACCTCTATACGGGTCCTTCGGATTATCCAAAAAATACATATACACCTCTATACGGGGCTGTCTGATTATCCCAAAAATACATATACACCTCTATACGTGTCAGTCTGATTATCCCAAAAATACATATACGCCTCTATACGGGTCAGTGTGATTATCCCAAAAATACATATACACCTCTATACGGGTCAGTGTGATTATCCCAAAAATACATATACACCTCTATACGGGTCAGTCTGATTATCCCAAAAATACATATACGCCTCTATACTGGGCAGTCTGATTATCCCAAAAATACATATACACCTCTATACGGGTCAGTGTGATTATCCCAAAAATACATATACACCTCTATACGGGTCAGTGTGATTATCCCAAAAATACATATACACCTCTATACGGGTCAGTCTGATTATCCCAAAAATACATATACACCTCTATACGGGGCTGTCTGATTATCCCAAAATTACATATACACCTCTATACGGGTCAGTGTGATTATCCCAAAAATACATATACACCTCTATACGGGTCAGTCTGATTATCCCAAAAATACATATACACCTCTATACGGGGCTGTCTGATTATCCCAAAAATACATATACACCTCTATACGGGGCTGTCTGATTATCCCAAAATTACATATACACCTCTATACGGGGCTGTCTGATTATCCCCAAAATACATATACACCTCTATACGGGTCAGTCTGATTATCCCAAATATACATACACAGTCGGCTGTTCAGATGGGTGGTATACACAGTCGGCTGTTCAGATGGGGGGTATACACAACTGGCTGTTCAGATGGGTGGTATACACAGTCGCTGTTCAGATGGGTGGTATATGCAGTCGGCTGTTCAGATGGGTTGTATATACAGTCGGCTGTTCAGATGGGTGGTATATACAGTCGCTGTTCAGATAGGTGGTATACACAGTCGGCTGTTCAGATGGGTGGTATATACAGTCGGCTGTTCAGATGGGTGGTATACACAGTCGGCTGTTCAGATGGGTGGTATACACAGTCGGCTGTTCAGATGGGTGGTATATACAGTCGCTGTTCAGATGGGTGGTATACACAGTCGTCTGCTCAGGCATTAATGAGACAATTTCCAGTGTAAGTAGATAATCGTAGGGTCACAGGACAGTCACTCAACACTAACAGTGATCCAGCGCCTGTCCCAGTACACAATCATCATATACAGGTCCATAGCCCTCACAACTGAAATGTGAATTATTACCATACTGTACTGTACATGCACAACCCCAGACAGACCATGTTAATTTATTATTTATGTTTACATTTCAGAAAAATCGAGGAAAGTTTACAGTGCTTACCGGTCAAATTAAACAATCTGATTCACATACTGGCCAACATGTCACTTTCAGAAACAGCCAAAACCGTGTCACAGATCAACCTTGTGGATCCGTCCCGGAACACCAAAAATCTCCTAAAATCGGTAGCTAAGACAAGTGTAAGAAAGGTAAGTGTTTCACTGTAACTGGTATGTGGACTGTACTGTACAGTCGTGCGTGATAATGTACTATAGTGCACAATGGATTCCATACCAGCGCACGCACTCCTCCAGCGGTAACATCGTAATGCCACCAAGTCCAATACCACCGCCCCATACTGTGCACATCCTTCTTTGTCTTGTGCATCTCATGGATATTAGATTGTAAGCTCTTTGGGGCAGAGTCCCCTTCCCAATATATGACATCCTTTGCTGCACTTTTCTCCCCTCTAACCAGATCGCACGTTTGCCTGATGTTATTAACCCTGTCCTGTAGTTTTGTGTTGTAACATTTAGGTAACGCATTGTGCACATGTAAAACCTACATACATGTAACACCCCAAAACAGCCGCAGACTACCCCACTTTATTGTCCTCCTCTTCTGGGTGTGACGTCAATGCCCTTTGTATTATGATACTAGTGATACTGTACGTACCCGCTGTCGCGGTGATTGTTCCTAGTGATACCGTACGTACTGTCTGGCGCGGTGAATGTTCCTAGTGATACTGTACGTACCCTCTGTCGCAGTGATTGTTATTAGTGATACCGTACGTACTGTCTGTGTAGATGATTGTTACTAATGATACCGTACGTACTGTCTGTCTCGGTGATTGTTACTAGTGATACTGTATGTACAGTCTGTCAGGGTGATTGTTACTAGTGATACTGTACGTGCCGTCTGTCTAGATGATTGTTACTAATGATACTGTACGCACCATCTGTCACAGTGACTGTTCCTAGTGATACTGTACGTACCATCTGTCACGGTGATCGTTACTAGTGATATCGTATGTACCGTCTGTCACGGTGATCGTTTCTAGCGATACCGTATGTACCGTCTGTCATGGTGATCGTTCCTAGTGATACCGTACGTACCCTCTGTTGCTGTGATTGTTACTAGTGATACAGTACGTACCGTCTGTCACGGTGATCGTTCCTAGTGATACAGTACGTACTGTCTGGCACAGTGATTGTTACTAGTGATACAGTACATACTGCCTGTCACTATGATTTTTACTAATGATACTGTACGTACTGTCTGGCATAGTGATTGTTACTAGTGATACAGTACGTACTATCTGTCACTATGATTGTTACTAGTGATACCGTACGTACTGTCTGTCTCGGTGATTGTTACTAGTGATACCGTACGTGCCGTCTGTCTCGGTGATTGTTACTAGTGATACAGTACGTACTGTCTGTCACAGTGATTGTTACTAATGATACAGTACGTGCCGTCTGTCTCGGTGATTGTTACTAGTGATACAGTACGTACTGTCTGGCACAGTGATTGTTACTAATGATACAGTACGTACTGTCTGGCACAGTGATTGTTACTAGTGATACAGTACGTACTGTCTGGCACAGTGATTTTTACTAATGATACTGTACGTACTGTCTGTCTCGGTGATTGTTACTAGTGATACCGTACGTACTGTGTGTCTCGGTGATTGTTACTAGTGATACCGTATGTACCGTCTGTCTCGGTGATTGTTACTAGTGATACCATACGTACTGTCTGGCACAGTGCTCATTACTAGTGATACTGTACGTACTGTCTGTCACAGTGATTGTTTCTCCCTGATGTTCATTAGTTTTCTCTGTAATGTCTCCATTTTATTTTACGACATCTGCCTTAATCTGCGGGACCAGCCAGCAATGTGACTCCACCCCCCATGCTCAAAGGGTTAATATTTTATGTTGACCTTCGCCCCATGTCTCTGTATTTTTGGACTACTCCTGTCTTAACAAACCAGAATCCGCACTTCACGGCTCTTAATCGTCTCTGCGTTTTCCAGGTCAAATACTGACGGCTTTTCGGATCGCTCCTCGTTACACCCTGTAATTATTTTGCTCCTGTTAAGATCCATGTGACTAAATGCTCATTAATCAGGGATCAGTTGTGTATATCAGCAGGAGTAACATGATACTTGTTACCAACGTTCCCTCTGTGTGAGCTGGAAAATCTCTTCATCCAGTGCAGTAACTAGTCATTGGGGGAGGGGCAGTAACTAGTCATTGGGGGGGGCTTGGTGCAGTAACTAGTCATTGGGGGAGCCCGGTACAGTAAGTAGTCATTGGGGGGGGCAGTATAGTAACTAGTCATGGGGGGTGCAGTAACTAGTCATTGGGGGAGCAGTGCAGTAACTAGTCATTGGGCGGCAGTGCAGTATCTAGTCATTGGGGGGGTCACCCAGTACAATAACTAGTCATTGGGGAGGTGTCCCGATGCAGTAACTAGTCACTGGGGGGGGAGGGGCAGTGCAGTAACTAGTCATTGGGGGGGGCTTGGTGCAGTAACTAGTCATTGGGGGAGCCCGGTACAGTAAGTAGTCATTGGGGGGGGCAGTATAGTAACTAGTCATGGGGGGTGCAGTAACTAGTCATTGGGGGAGCAGTGCAGTAACTAGTCATTGGGCGGCAGTGCAGTATCTAGTCATTGGGGGGGTCACCCAGTACAATAACTAGTCATTGGGGAGGTGTCCCGATGCAGTAACTAGTCACTGGGGGGGGAGGGGCAGTGCAGTAACTAGTCATTGCGGGGGCAGTGCAGTAACTAGTCATTGTGGGAGGGGCAGTAACTAGTCATTGGGGGGCCCAGTTCAGACATTTTCGGGGCCGTTATCACACAGTATTTTCACAGACGCAGACCCTGGGCAGATGGGGCACCTTGGATGCCGGACCCTGGAACTACTGCCCCACTGCCCTCCTGTAGTTACCCCCCGGGGTTATTCTCTAATGGGAGATGACTTGTCTTGGAGGCTGATGTACAAAGTAGGAGCAGAGCAATTCTGGATACTAAAGCAATAATGTAGGACCCTTATCACGGTGCCCATGTTATTGCTGGCGACATTGTTACTATGCTTCTTCCTGAGTCATTCTTATTGGCTACATGGTGTTGCTCCACCCAGCAAATACCTTTATATACTGAGCCTTGTCACTTCTGCAGGGCCCTTTCGTGCTGTTTCCGTTACCAGCGCTTGTTCCAGAATTCGGGTGTTTCCTGTGTATGACCCGGACTGCCTGAGTACTCTGCCTGAATCATTCCTGCTCTGTGTACCGACCCGGCCTGGCCCGACTGACGTTCCTGCTCTGTGTACCGACTCGGATTGGCTGACGTTCCTGCTCTGTGTACCGACTCGGATTGGCTGACGTTCCTGCTCTGTGTACCGACTCGGATTGGCTGACGTTCCTGCTCTGTGTTCCGACTCGGATTGGCTGGCGTTCCTGCTCTGTGTTCCGACTCGGATTGGCTGGCGTTCCTGCTCTGTGTTCCGACTCGGATTGGCTGGCATTCCTGCTCTGTGTACTGACTCGGATTGGCTGGCGTTCCTGCTCCGTGTACTGTTCCAGTCCTTGTCTCTACCCATCCGGTATCCGGTTGTGGGCCATATGGCAGTCTCTCTCTCTGTCCTCGGACAGATCTTCTGTTACTGTAACCCAATCGGTATTGTGCCCTGTGATATCATCCGGTGTTGCGTATCCCGCTGTAGCACCACGGTACGCTTGATCTATACTGCCCTAGCTGAGGTTGGTCTTCCTGGGCGCCTCACGCTTTCTCCATCTGGTACTCAATTCTAGGTCTGAGCGTTCGTTAACCCCCTGTGGGTTGGTGCCTGGCGCATTGTGTACAGCTTTAGCAGTCACTGATTGGCGTTACTCCGTGCCTCCATGGCAGTCCTCCTCTGGCAGCTCCGGTAGTCTGTCATTGTCCTGGTCCTTCTTTGCTGTTGCTGCCTTGGTCGCCATTGTGTCACTCTCTGCATAGAGAGTATATTAAGGGCCACTGCACTATTAGGGCCTACCCGTCCTCCCGGCCTAATAGTAACCATTATCTGTATCTTTTGGACTCACACGAATTGATTCTGACCTGTGTCAGTATAGTATTGTGTATATATATATACTAGGCCTGTGTGTGTACTGATAACTGAAACCTGTCCTGTGTCAGTATAGTATAGTATTGTGTATATCTATATATACTGGACCTGTGTGAGTACTGATAACTGAAACCTGTCCTGTGTCAGTATAGTATTGTGTGTGTATGTGTGTGTGTGTGTGTGTGTGTGTGTGTGTGTGTATATATATATATATATATATATATATATATATATATATATATATATATATATATATATATATATATATATATATATATATATACACTGGACCTGTGTGAGTACTGATAACTGAAACCTGTCCTGTGTCAGTATCGTATTGTGTGTATATATATATATACTAGACCTGTGTGGGTACTGATAACTGAAACCTGTCCTGTGTCAGTAATATACTGTTGCATAAATACTGGACCCTTGAGGGTTATTCATAACGGTTTTCTTTAATAAAATTGCATTTTATCCAAACCTTCCATGTCTGAGTGTCAATAAAACCGTTACAACCCTGTAGTATGCGAGAGGTTAAGAATAATGTTTGTGGTTTTGTTCCCTACAGGGTGGGACGTTCCTGACGTCGCTGGGAAAGGACTTGTCATTCACTGCAGGTCAGTGGTTACTCCGAGGGTCTGAGATCGGCAACATTTAACCCCCTAGAAGCTGAACAGGTTTTGAGGAAATATATGACAATGTGTTAGACCTTTGTAGCATCTAAAGGGTTAATGGTCCTATGTTCCAATTAAAACTGGTGAAATTCTAGAGCAAATCGAGGTCTCCTTGGGGGGGGGGGTAAATATTCCAGTGACTTTGGACTTTAACTCCCTCTTGAAGGTGACCGAGGGCTCCGACACATTGCACAGCAAAATATACATATACGCGCACAAATACATACATCTACATACTCATACATACTCATACACGCATACGTACATATACATACATATATACATGCACATATACATACACACACACACACATATATGCATACATACATACATACATATACATACTCATACACGCATACTTACATATACATACATACATATATATATATATATATACATGCACATGTACATACACAGACATATATGCACACATACAAATACATACATACATACATATACATACACACATAATTAGTTGGAAATCTTGAATTACACACAGGACAAAGACCTTACTTAAAGTCGCACAACAAATTTGAATCTGGTGATGACAAGCCGCACGGCGCAGTTCCCCAGTGGAGGTGTCACAAGGTCGTCACATGACTGGGACACAGAGTGGAAATTGATCCGCCTGGAAGCTGCTGATTTGTGATTAAACCTGATGCTGGTAATACCCTTTTAGTGCCAGAGGCATGCCCAATGATTTGTAATGTGAAGGACAACTCTTTGGCGCTCTGATGGTTAATAAAGAGAGAGGAAGGGACCAGTGACACTGTTCTTATCATACTGGTTGGCATCGGCCATGTGTGATGTCAGCAGTGGTGTGACTGTAAGGGGTCACTGGATAGTGCAGAGAGGGTGGGCCCTTAAATAAAAACAATCTGACACTTTACGCTGACAATCAGGAATAACAAGAACTAACAGGACCAAGAAATGATCCTGGATCCTCCAGGATTCAGCAGTGATCAGTACTGTTCAGTCAGGAATAACAAGAACTAACAGGACCCAGAAATTATTCCGGATCCTTCCGGGATTCAGCAGTGATCAGTACTGTTCAGTCAGGAATAACAAGAACTAACAGGACCCAGAAATTATTCCGGATCCTTCCGGGATTCAGCAGTGATCAGTACTGTTCAGTCAGGAATTACAAGAACTAACAGGACCCAGAAATTATTCCGGATCCTTCCAGGATTCAGCAGTGATCAGTACTGTTCAGCCAGGAATAACAAGAACGAACAGGACCCAGAAATTATTCCGGATCCTTCCGGGATTTAGCAGTGATCAGTACTGTTCAGTCAGGAATAAAAAGAACTAACAAGACCCAGAAATGATCCTGGATCCTCCCAGGATTCAGCAGTGATCAGTACTGTTCAGTCAGGAATAACAAGAACTAACAGGACCCAGAAATTATCCCGGATCCTTCCAGGATTCATCAGTGATCAGTACTGTTCAGTCAGGAATAACAAGAACTAACAGGAGCAAGAAATTATCCCTGATCCTTCCGGGATTCAGCAGAGATCAGTACTGTACAGTCAGGAATAACAAGAACTAACAGGACCCAGAAATGATCCTCGATCCTCCCAGGATTCAGCAATGATCAGTACTGTACAGTCAGGAATAACAAGAACTAACAGGACCCAGAAATGATCCCAGATCGTCCCGGGATTCAGTACAGTAAGTCATTCAATCCCACTGATCAGTAAGAGCGTTGGGTCAGACTGAGTGCACCAGTGTGATGTCACATTATAATAATAACACCAAATAATACCCAGTGTGATGTCACATTATAATAATAATACCAAATAATACCTAGTGTAATGTCACATTATAACAACACCGAATAATACCTAGTGTGATGTCACATTATAACAACACCAAATAATACCCAGAGTGATGTCACATTATAACACCGAATAATACCCAGTGTGGTGTCACATTATAACACTGAATAAAACCCAGAGTGATGTCACATTATAACAACACCGAATAATACCCAGTGTGAGTACCATCTGGCCAAAACCAGGGGGCATGGAGTCAGGCTACCAATATTAACCATAATGTCATTCCACTCCTCGGTGTCCAGACTCTCCATTATCTGATTCCCAATGAGCACAATAAAAGGGTGTTTTGTGGGTAGGAAACAGTCAAGAGATGGGAGTAAATCTTACAGTTATTGCCCTTGCTGGCGAGGCAAGTGGAGCAGAGATGTTCAAAAAAGTGTTTTCCTGGAGGACGGACTGTCTTTAAAATATATCTGGACAAAGTGCCTAACTTGGAGGTAGCAGAAGTATGCTCAAGGGGGCCATGGTATTTTTGCCCAAATTGGTCCCAGGTAAGAAGTGTGTTCACTAAGACCATGTCTGTGACTCGTGTGACCCCCAGCAGCTTTCCACCATGCGAAGTGGTCTGGGACCAGGCCGGGATGGAAGTCAGGATTACAGAACAAAGGGCATAACCATGACCAGGCAGAGATGAGCTGGTCTTTGAACTTGTCTTTACACCAAAGATCGAGCGTACTCCAAAGAGTGAGCATATGGGAGAGAGTCTGGCTATAGGCCACAGAGTTAGGAGTCAGGGCAGGGTTCCACAACAGGTCAGCTGCAGCAGGGGTGTTGCATAAATCCACTTCCATGGTGACCCATCTAAGTATATTATAGGTAAGGTGCAATTGAACAGCCCTGGCAAACTGTGCCGCTGTGTAGTATGAAATGAGGTGCAGGACTGACAAACCTCCTGCAGATTGATGTTGGTGCAGAAGCACTGAACTAACTCGGGGTTTCCTTGAAGCCCAGATAAACCGAGAGATATGTTTCTGAATTGACTGGATATCCCGTTGCCTGGGCAGGATAGTCAGAGTCCGAAACAAGTAGCGAAGTTTAGGCAGCAGAGACATCTTAACCCCGTAGATCCTACTGAACCAAGAGATACGGTAGGTGCTCCATCTTGCCAAATCCACACTGAGTGTTTTAAGTGTGGGGGGGATGTAATTCCCCTCATAGATGGCAGAATGGGAAGCAGTGAGTTTGATTCCCAGAGAGGACAGGGACGAGGTACGCCGTGCAGAGTCAAAGTTCAAAGCCAGGAGCTTCTGTACGGGTGCCGGAAGGGAGATATTGAGAGCCCCGCAATTGGAGTGATTCATTTTGAAACTGGAGAGGGAAGAAAATGCATTCAACAAATAATAGAGGTTAGGCAAAGAGGTTGGGGGGGCATCAAGGTGAGTAGCACATCATTCGCGAATAAACCGAGTTTGTAGTCTTCTGACCCCACTGTTATGTCGCTAGTATTTAGACAGTGCAAGCCAATGGTTCATTGCGAGGGCAAATAAGAGGGGGCAAAGGGCATCCTTGATGAGTACCATTATGGATAGCAAAAGCTCCCGAGGATTGGCCCGCAGTAGATACTACTGCCAAAGGTTCAGTTTAAAGTGCTTGGATACCCCATAGAATGGAACCAGTAAAACCAAAGGAGCCCATGACCGCCCACATAGAGTCCCAATCAACCCGGTCAAAGGCTCTCTGATTCCAGCCATAAGAACATTACGGGGATAGAGCGATTCTGAGCCGCCTGGATCAATTTGAGAATACGCTGTATGTTATCAGGTGTCTCACTGCCTGTAATGATCCTGACCTGGTCCGGATGTATATAATCGAGATCATGATATGGGACATATGTGTCGCCAGTACCTTCGAAAAGAGTTTGGAGTCTATATTAATGAGAAAGTTTGGGCGGGAGTTGGCATATGAGGTCGGGTCCTTGCCCTCTTTAGGGATGACCACTATCCGTGCTGAAAGCATCTCGGAGGGAGGGCTATCCCCCACCGCAAAAATTGTATTGAACAGCAAGGTCAGATGCATAAGGAGGGTAGATTGGAATGATTTATTGTAGGCCATCGTGTATTCATCCAGACCAGGAGACTTAGAGGATTAAAAGCAACCTCTTCAGTCAAGATGTCTGCATTCAGGTTCAGGAGATCAGAGGGTGACAGGCGTAGTTGGCAACAGGAGTGTGAGAAGTCATCTAATCGAGAGCACAATGAAGGGGTGTGAGCTACCTTATGTTTGTCATACAGCGTCTCATAGAACCCAGCGAAGGCTGACGCGATCTGTGAGGTTTTATGCGTCATGAGCACAGAATGGGTTGATATGGATCTGAATGGTGCAGTGTTTTATTTGTTGTCGAAGCTTCGCCACCAGCATGTCGTCTGGTTTATCACATTTCTCGAAGTACATCTGGTGAGTCTATTGTAAAGAGTGGAGAACTTCATGCAAGAGCAACAAATTCAGTTCGCCCCCTAAGTTAGTGAGCTGGAGGAGGTTGGGCGCAGTTGGATCACATTTATGGGCTAGTTTATCAGAGTGAGAGTGTAGATAGCCTTTGGTGCTCTTCACCCCGGGATGCTTCAAATGGGCATCAGTAGTATTGAGTTTAACCCTCCTGACCGTCTTATGGGCCTTTTACAATGTTCCAATGGAGACATCAGGTGTCAAGAGTGTTGAGATAAGAACGAACCACTGGATCCAATAACAGGGAGTCACTAAACCACCACAACGACGAAATAGATGAGTTGAAGGGGCCTGGAAAAGAACATCCACTATGGCATGATCAGACTAAGTCAGGTCGTGAATCTTAGCAGATCTTAATCCGTCATTTAGGGATTGAGAGGCAAATATGTAATCCATTCTGGAATAAAGTCCGTGGGGGTGGGAAAAGGATGTTTAGTGTCTGCTGCGAGGTGGGAGAAGCCATCAACAGTCATAAAATTTATGTGTGTGTATTAATTTAGTCAAATTTTTAGATTTCGGAGGAATCTGGCTGCCCGGAGGTGGGGCTGATCTATCAGAATGGGGTCCATCAGCACGTTAAAGTCCCCGCCGAGCAAAAGGGTGGAAGTCGGGTATTGGTCCAGAATATCAGAAAGCTTAGAATAAAAATTTACATCTGGGTCGGTGGGAGTGTATATATTCAAGAAGGTCAAGGGGAAGCCCTGAATCTCACCCTGGAGCAGGTGGTATCTGCCAGAGGGGTCACGCGATACCTGTGTGGTGTGGAAACCGACCAAGTTGCGAATCAGAATGGAGACCCCCCATTTTCCTTACGGGGACCCGAGGAGTGGAAGTGTACATGGTAGCGTGGGTGGTGTGTGTTTTTGCTGTAAAGTACTCAGTAGAAGTGATTGTATGTGATGTCTTTCCTCGAATCTCTAGTTATTTATCTTATTTATTTGAATGAACTATCCACCTGCTCAGACACTGTAATCCCAATCCCTGATCAAACCAGAAGAGAGGAGGTTTTACTCATCAGAATCCTGCGAGGGAATGGATGTGCGACTCAGACATTTTGGAGTTTTAGAAACGCAAAAGAAATAGAATAACTACTAATACCGGCACTCAGAAAATCGTAAAGTAATCTGGAAAGGCTCGTTAATACAACCCCAAACAAAATAAAAATAACTTTATTCATCAATCAACAACAAATCCACGGTGGAAAGAAGTATTTCTAAGAATAAAAGCATACAACATGTGGATAATTCAAACAAATAAGGTGCAATTTCAATACACTCATAATCAGCTTAAATCGTACGGTAATTAGGGATTGGTATCAGCCCCGTACTTTAAGTTGCCAATACCCAAATAAAAGGGACAAAACAAACTAGTATCCCTTCGGCATTAGAAACTCACTACAACTTAATTCCCTAGTTCATGTCATCAAATAGGTCAACTACCCCCATTATTAAAAAATAACGGGTAAATTCTATAACTCGATTTACAAATGAAAGGCGCAGCCGCGTCCTTCCTCTCAACACCACTTAGCCAAAAACGATTTTAAACATGGACCTAAACAATTCTGTAAATAGACAACATCGGGATGAATAAGAGTAATATTCTGTTAGGGTCAGCTTTGGATGTGCGACTCAGACATCTTAGAGTTTTAACCCATACAAGGTGCAGTTCACTGCTGTGCTCAGGACAACGTGCTTTTTAAAGTAACATTTTTTGAACAGGGTTTACTATAGCACAAATAAAAAATGCACCCTCTTACCTTCCATTATTCAGAGCTTCTTACAAACTGGTTTTCTACTTGACATGAGTAAGTTTTGAGGCAGTTCTGGAAACTGGCAAATATGTACAGACACGGTGCAGACCTGAATCTCCCACTGAGAATCCAACGCATCCAACAACAGCCACTCGCAGCCTCCCAGCAGGTATCTGTCTGTCACTCAGGTGTTCTCTGCTATCAGCAACATCAGGGAGTCACCTGTAGTCATTTTGTACATCTGCTGTATTCACCACAGATTAAATAACCACTTCTTCTGAATTATATAAATATTATATATATATATATATATATATAACATAATTTATGTCTCCTCAGGAGACACACACACCCAGGGGCGGCAATAAGGAGGGGTTACTGCTCCCATTGGGTGATTCAATAGGGGCGTGATTTTCACACCAATTGCCGTGGCCGAAGGCCACTGCTAATGGTGTGAAAATCATGTAGGGAGTTGGCCCGCCCCCACTATGCAGCCCGACCACCACTATCAAAGTCAGAAAAAAATCAAAATGGCTGCCACTTGCTCTACACCACTGACAAACACACACACATGCCCCACTCACACAGCACCACACACACACACACACACACACACACACACACATGCCCCAGTCACACAGCACCACACACACATGCCCCAGTCACACAGCACCACACACACATGCCCCACTCACACAGCACCAAACACACACACACACAAAAGCCAGAAAGAAATATGGCTGACACACAGTCACTCACCCTAACTCCTAGCGGCCTCAGCAGGACATAGAGTGCAGCACCAGGGGAACAAAATGGCACTCAAAGGGTTAAGGTAGGTCCTCATTGCTCTAAATTATTCCTTTACTCACAAACATCTTCTCACAGTGACCTTCACCAAGTACATAGCACACTCACTTCGACTGTAAGGATACAGGGTCTTATTCATCAAGTAACACAGCACACTCACTTCAACTGTAAGGATACAGGGCCTTGTTCATCAAGTAACACAGCACACTCACTTCAACTGTAAGGATACAGGGCCTTGTTCATCAAGTAACACAGTGTGTGACACTCTCTGTCTCTTTAAGTGCGTGTCTGTAACACTGCATATTTCTGTTTCACACAACGTCTCTCTGTGTAAATAATATGACGGGATTAATAATAAGAGAAGACTTTGTGCCTGCTAAAACACATCCAGGGGAGGCAGAAAGGAGGAGTTACTGCTCCCACTGGGGGATTCAAGGGGGGCATGATTTTCACACCAGTTGCAGTCACTGCTACTGGTGTGAAAATCATACAGGGAGTTGGCTGCCCCCACTATGCAGCCCGCCCACCACTGTCAGAAAAAAAACAAAATGGATTCCACTTGCTCCTACACCACAAACACACATGCCCCACTCACACAGCACCAAACACACACACGTCCCGCTCACACAGCACCAAACACTCACACACACGTACATGCCCCACTCACACAGCACCAAACACACACACCCCACTCACACAGTATCAAACACACACACGCCCCACTCACACACACAGCACCACACACACACATGCCCCACTCACACACACAGCACCACACACACACCCCACTCACACACACAGCACCACACACACACACAAAGCCAGAAAGAAATATGGCTGACAAAAGCACACACAGTCACTCACCCTGACTCCCAGCAGCCTCAGCAGGACCTGCAATACAGCCACTGAAGGGTGCTGGAGCACCAGGGGAACAAAATGGCACTCAAAGGGTTAAGGTAGGCCCTCATTGCTGAATTATTTCATCACTCATCATTTGCCATGCAAGACACAGGACAGACAGCCATCAGGTACACACTTAACCCACTGACTGCCACTGGGTTGTGTATCAAGTTTTACCCCTCAGGGAGTGTGTTCAAACCCCTCACACTGTAAACTTGCATTTCCCTCCCACTTCTCCTCCTTTCCAGCCTATTACTAGCACTTTTTCACATTTATGTTAAGCCCCGCCCCCTGCTTGAGATTAAACGCCACCCACTTTTAACCCAGATTGCCCCATTTGTCTCTCCACATCAGCACCACATCAGTCCCCTCCAGGGACTTCACAAGTCAGTGTTCCCAGGTATGAATACACTTCCCACTGCTATTTAACTCTGACATGCCTCTCTATACATTAACCCTTTGAGTACCAGAGGGGTGCACAACTCATGCGCGCATGTGTTTCTGCACATATATGTTGCATGTGTGTACATCTCTGTTACATATGTGTGTCCATGTGCGCACCTCTGGTGTGTCTGTGTGTGTGCATGTCTTTTGCATGTTTCTCCCGCTCACTGTGTGCATGTGTCTGCCTGTGTGTTGCATATGTCTGTGTTCATCAGTGTGTCTACATTTCACACACGTGCGCCCAACAGTCATAACATGACGGGCAAAGCAGTCCCAAATTGCTAGTTTTCTATATAACAGTGTTTATGTGTACATGTGTCTGTCTCTCTATGTGTGTGAATACATATGGTTGTGTGTGTGTGTGTGTGTACACGAGTAAGTATGTGTCAATGTGTTTGTACATGTGATTGTGTGTGCATGTGAATTTGTGTACACATAAGTGTGTGCGTATGTCTGTACATGTAGATATTGATGTGACTCTTTGTGTATGTAGTCATGTAGATATCAGGGTTGTTACAGCCATGACAAGTCATCATCACAGTTATTATTTTGTGCACATTTTGCAGTGATCTGTGTAGATAAAATGTAATATTTCTTTATATATATCAGGCAGAGAGAAGAGCCCAGCGGTGCAGCTAAATGTCACATTCACCAACCAGACGCTGTCTATTCTGGTGAAACACCTGAACAATGTTGTAAGATATATTTCACTATTAAAACACTAATAAAATGTCAATATATTTTGTTGAGATATCCAGATAATATGGACATTACAATTGTTACACAATGAAGTTCTGTAGAGGTAGATCTTCATTGTACAGTTAGAGAGTTGGGGGGGATAGGGTAGATATCAGAGGTATAACTAGTCATTGCAGGGCCCTAGTGCAAACATTTCCCCCCAGCACACAAATATTTTCACAGAAGCACAACTAGTATCTGTTGGACCTTGGGCAGATGGGGCCGACCTTGGATGCTGGGTCCGAGTTCAACTGCACCCACTACAATTCCTATACTTACACACCTGGTATAATGGGATTCAGCCCCCCAAAAACAAAATGTGATACTTATCTCCTCCTTCTCTCCTTATAGTCTCCTCCTTCTCTCCTTATTGTCTCCTCCTCCTTATCATCTCTTCCTCCTCTCCTTATCTTCTTGTAATGGATACCTAAGTCCTTGGGCTGACCTAGACCGTTGTTGCAGATTTCTCCCTCCTGAGGTTGGCTACAAAGTGGAAGCCTCGCCAGTACTGCTCCAGAGCTTGTAGCAGAATGGGGAGCAAGAGAAGCTCCTTTATACCATTCTGGAAATAAAGAGACAGGACTCCTTCTTACTCCAAAACAATACTAGTTTATTGTGGCAGAACAGCTCTTTTTATACACGCATAACCAGGTTAACTCACAAGGTTCAACAAACAGTACAATAAGGGTAAAATTCAGTGGGGACATGATATAAAGGGCTTGGGCTGTGAACAGACAATGAAACAAAGGCAGAGGGGCTGGAATACACAACACTTCACACAATGCCGGCAGGGTTGATGCATCTTTGAATATTCAACCCCTGGCCAATCCAGAGCTGGTAAACCTGTGGCCAATCCTGACTGCCTATGTCACACAGTCTTTAGCCAATCAGACTGTGTGGGCGGGAAGCTGACCGACCAATCCCTGAGCCGCCTACTTTACCCCATGTTAAGTTTATGGGGGACCTTTAAACTTGTCACCCAAGGCTTTGGCCAATCAGGAAACTACCTACTTTCCTATGGAAAGTCTATGGGTCTTTCTGAACATGTTGCCTCCCAGTGGCAGCCAGCCTATGGCCCATTCTTTTTAGGGGTTTTGCATGGCTTCTAAAACAACCCCCAAGTATCAGCCTGTGATCTGTTACACTTCTGCTCCTCATCTCCTCCTCATCTCCTTATTTTCCCCTCCTCTCCTTATCTTTTCTTCTCATCATCATCTCCATCTTCTCCTCCTCCTCTCCATCTTCTCCTTCTCATCATCATAATCTCCATCTTCTCCTCCTCCTCCTCTCCATCTTCTCCTTCTCATCATCATAATCTCCATCTTCTCCTCCTCCTCATAATCCTCTCCTCCTCATCATCATCCTCTCCATCTTCTCCTTCTCATAATCATCCTCTCCTCCTCCTCTCCTCTTCATCATCATCCTCTCCTCCTCATTATCATCATCTCCATCATCCTCTCCTCCTCATCATCCTCCTCATTATCCTCTCCATCTTCTCCTTCTCATCCTCTCCTCCTCATCATCCTCTCCATCTCCTCCTCCTCCTCTCCATTTTTTCCTCCTCTTTATCTTCTTCTCCTCCTCATCATCCTCTCCATCTTCTCCTTCTCCTCCCCCTCATTGTATCCTCCTCCTCATCCTCTCCATCTTCTCCTTCTCCTCCTCATCATCCTCTCCTCCTCATCATCATCATCCTTTCCATCTTCTCCTCATCCTCTCCATCTTCTTCTCCTCATCATCATCATCATCATCCTCCTCTCCATCTTCTCCTCATCATCATCCTCTCCATCTTCTCCTTCTCCTCCATCATCATCCTCTCCTCCTCATCATAATTTCCATCTTCTCCTCATCCTCTCCATCTTCTCCTTCTCCTCCATCATCATCCTCTCCTCCTCATCATCATTTCCATCTTCTCCTCCTCCTCTCCATCTTCTTCTCCTCATCATCATCCTCATCATCCTCTCCATCTTCTCCTTCTCCTCCTCCTCCTTCTCCTCATCATCATCCTCCTCATCCTCTCCATCTTCTCCTTCTCCTCCTCCTCATCATCCTCTCCATCTTCTCTCCATCCTCTCCTCATCATCATCATCCTCTACATCTTCTCCTCATCTTCTTTTTATCCTCACCTTGTCTCCTCCTCATCCTCTCCTTATCCTATGGTGTATTAAGGCTGATATATAAAGAAAATGGAGACATTCTGAACTAAACCAAATTCACTAGAGGGGTGAATTCTTGTGCCTTTTGGTTTAATTGGTACTTTCATCCCTTTCAGCATTTGGGGGTGAAGTCGGGGGGGGGGGGGGTTAAGTCAATAGGAGTTTGTGAATTTGCATTTCTCCCATTTGGTGTAATCGGTTTACTCCAGAACTGCTCTGGCCGTGCTAAATCCATTTGTTTTCTCTGATTCTTGATAAACACAACTCGCATGAGGGCAATAAATCTCCACAAGTGCCCTCGCCAGGAGTCTGTTAAAGGAGCAGTACATGTTTTATTAAATAAGATACAGGGCTTCACCTGCTGACAGAAACAAGGTTCCTTCCACTGCTGGGAGATTCTCATGCAAATGTTATTACACATGAAACCTCTTATATGCAGTGGAACTTCAGTTTCCTGTTGAGGTCACCAGGTGGTGCTCTTCCTATTACTTACTATGGAGAAGCACAGTCTATGACTAACAGCCTCCCACAGACTGAAGTACAAAATAAACCGCTTGCCTTTTCACCACGTTGACCCTGTTCCTAAATGTTTTACCTAAATAATAACCTTTAATTGTAATAACATTTCAGTAGATTATCTTCCAGTTGTAGGAATCTTTTCCTTTTTTCTTTGTAGAATAATCCCCATTACATGTAAAGAAAAGTGTACTGCCCCTTTACAAACTATATTTGACCAAGGGAATGTACATGTCTTAGTAATTTGATATATATTTTTATTAATAGCCATTTATAGATATTTACCCTTTTCCTGGGAATGTGGATGTTGTAATATTAACCCTTTCTTTTCCTGGTGAATCCTGTTGATGTGCTGATCTATATTTATGTCTATTTCTTAGTACTTTCCAGATGGCTCTAAACCTCTGGCCGATGTGGAGATGTCCCTGATCCCGGATCTGTACGAACCTTCACTGAGGAGGTTAAAGGCCAAATCCAAGTCCGCTTCCCCCATCTTTAATGAAATCGTAAGTCCTAATGATGTGATGCCGTCTGTTGTTTCTTACAATCACATGGAGAGCTCTCCAGTATCAGAGGGGTTAAGGAACACTAACATTTAATAATTACCCCCACATGCAACCTACCTTAATCTGTGGATCGAAAATCCTAATGGCCACTATTAATCAATTCCCCAAAATCAATCTTTAACCCTTGTAGTGAGTTACAATTTGTTGGATATCACTATGGCGCTTAAACGGCTAATTATTACTAGCCCTCATGTCCATGGAGGCAGACATTATTATTTTGTTGTTAGACTCTGGGACCCAGGCTCCGCCCACCGATCTCTTCCTTCCTTAGGTCTCAGTAAGGGTCCTTTTTGTCTGCATGCTGGAGAATTTTACTCAAACCAAAAGTGAGATCTGCACTAAACTCTCCTCCATCATAACCCCGTGATTACATCTTAAATACGCCTACATCACCATGTCTTCACAGCACTGCTAATGTTTAGTATCTCCTCCATCACAACCCCGTGATTACGTCTTAAATACGCCTACATCACCACGTCTTCACAGCACTGGTAATGTTTAGTGTCTCCTCCATCTTACCCTGTGATTATGTCTTACATGCGCCTACATCGCCACGTCTTCATAGCACCGCTAATGTTTAGCGTCTCCTCCATCTTACCCTGTGATTACGTCTTACATATGCCTACATCCCCACATCTTCACAGCACTGCTAATGTTTAGTGTCTCCTCCATCTTACCCCGTGATTATGTCTTACATACGCCTACATCACCACATCTTCACAGCACCGCTAATGTTTAGTGTCTCCTCCATCTTACCTTGTGATTACGTCTTACATACGCCTACATCGCCACGTCTTCACAGCACCGCTAATGTTTAGTGTCTCCTCCATCTTACCCTGTGATTACGTCTTACATACGCCTACATGGCCATGTCTTCACAGCACCGCTAATGTTTAGTGTCTCCTCCATCTTACCCTGTGATTACGTCTTACATACGCCTACATGGCCATGTCTTCACAGCACCGCTAATGTTTAGTGTCTCCTCCATCTTACCCCGTGATTACGTCTTACATACGCCTACATCGCCACGTCTTCACAGCACCACTAATGTTTAGTGTCTCCTGCATCATAACCCCGTGATTACGTCTTACATACGCCTACATCGCCACGTCTTCACAGCACCGCTAATGTTTAGTGTCTCCTCCATCTTACCCCGAGATTACGTCTTACATACGCCTACATCGCCACGTCTTCACAGCACCGCTAATGTTTAGTGTCTCCTCCATCTTACCCCGTGATTACGTCTTACATACGCCTACATCGCCACGTCTTCACAGCACCGCTAATGTTTAGTGTCTCCTCCATCTTACCCCGTGATTTTGTCTTACATACGCCTACATCATCACGTCTTCACAGCACCGCTAATGTTTAGTGTCTCCTCCATCTTACCCCGTGATTACGTCTTACATACGCCTACATCGCCACGTCTTCACAGCACTGCTAATGTTTAGTGTCTCCTGCATCATAACCCCGTGATTATGTCTTACATACGCCTACATCGCCACGTCTTCACAGCACCGCTAATGTTTAGTGTCTCCTCCATCTTACACTGTGATTACGTCTTACATACGCCTACATCGTCACGTCTTCACAGCACCGCTAATGTTTAGTGTCTCCTCCATCTTACCCCGTGATTATGTCTTACATACGCCTACATCGCCACGTCTTCACAGCACCGCTAATGTTTAGTGTCTCCTCCATCTTACACTGTGATTACGTCTTACATACGCCTACATCGTCACGTCTTCACAGCACCACTAATGTTTAGTGTCTCCTCCATCTTACACTGTGATTACGTCTTACATACGCCTACATCGTCACGTCTTCACAGCACCACTAATGTTTAGTGTCTCCTCCATCTTACCCCGTGATTATGTCTTACATACGCCTACATCGCCACGTCTTCACAGCACCGCTAATGTTTAGTGTCTCCTCCATCTTACACTGTGATTACGTCTTACATACGCCTACATCGTCACGTCTTCACAGCACTGCTAATGTTTAGTGTCTCCTCCATCTTACCCCGTGATTACGTCTTACATACGCCTACATCGCCACATCTTCACAGCACCGCTAATGTTTAGTGTCTCCTCCATCTTACCCCGTGATTATGTCTTACATACGCCTACATCGCCACGTCTTCACAGCACCGCTAATGTTTAGTGTCTCCTCCATCTTACCTCGTGATTACGTCTTACATCCGCCTACATCGCCACGTCTTCACAACACCGCTAATGTTTAGTGTCTCCTCCATCTTACCCCGTGATTATGTCTTACATACGCCTACATCGCCACGTCTTCACAGCACCGCTAATGTTTAGTGTCTCCTCCATCTTACCTCGTGATTACGTCTTACATCCGCCTACATCGCCACGTCTTCACAGCACCGCTAATGTTTAGTGTCTCCTCCATCTTACCCCGTGATTATGTCTTACATACGCCTACATCGCCACGTCTTCACAGCACCGCTAATGTTTAGTGTCTCCTTCACTAGTGGCTCGTTAGACTTAACGACTAACGGCTTGTTAGATTTAATGACTAATGGCTTATTAGACTTAAAGATTAATTTTCATATTTCTGACAGTGTTTTTGTGTTAATGTGAGTATTCTCCCTATGCACTAGGGGGTGACAGTGGGAAATGCCATTGGAACTCACAGAATTTGCCTCCCTGAGACTGGAGACATGTGGACAGTTCTGTCTATACAAACTCACATTCACTTATTCAGGATGAACCGCTCACACGAAACGTTACCATCCCATACTAAAGTTCTCCATATTTCACACTCCTATGTCAGACTTCTCCGTATACAAGTTTATTTCCAACGTCTCCACCGCTGTATGATGTGAATAGGGTTGCCACCTTTTCTTCAAAAAAATACCGGCCATGGCATTCCCTCCATAGATTAACAATGGACAGAAGCCAGTTTTTTACCAGCCTGCAGGAAAAATACCGGCTGGGTGGCAACCCTAGATGTGAAACCTCACATAAGGCTGGATGGTGACTTTTATCATTAGACGCTACAGCCAGCTCTGAAATCCTCTGCTATGGATTCGCTGGTTATTTACCTGTCGGCAAGCACCTGACATCTCAGCAAACGTAGCTCTTATGTCTTATTCTAACGAGCAATGTCTGAACCCCTCGTCTTGAATCCTTAACTCTTAGTGCACACTTATAACTGGGATCTTCCTACCAGAACTGGGCAGAACAGTGTGAGGAGGAGAAATGGGTGGGAAGTGGGAGAAACACAGTGGGAAAGAGGAGAAGTGGAAGGAACAGGGTGGGAAGGAGGAGTAGTGGGGCAAACGGGGTGGGAAGGAGGAGAAGGAGGAACAGGGTGGGAAGGAGGAGAAGTGGGAGGAACATGGTGAGGAAGAGGAGAAGTGGGTGGGAAATGGGAGAAGCATGGTGGGAAGGAGGAGAAATGGATGGTAACTGGGAGGGTGGGAAGGAGGAGAAATGGATGGTAACTGGGAGGGTGGGGAGAAGGAGAAGTAGGTGGAACAGTGTGGGAAGGAGGAGAAGTGGGAGGAACAGGGTGGGGAAGAGGAGAAGTGGGAGGAACAGGGTGGGAAGGAGGAGAAGTGGGAGGAACAGGTTGGGGAAGAGGAGAAGTGGGTGCTAAGTGGGAGGAACAGGAGGAGGATGAAGAAAAGTGGGTGGGAATTGGGATAAGCATGGTGGGAAGGAGGAGAAATGGGTGGTAAGTGGGGGTGGGAAGGAGGAGAAGTAGGATGAACAGGGTGGGAAGGAGGAGAAGTGGGAGGAACAGGGTGGGAAGGAGGTGAAGTAGGAGGAACATGGTGTGAAGGAGAAGTGGGACGAACATGGTGAGGAAGAGGAGAAGTGGGTGGGAAATGGGAGAAGCATGGTGGGAAGGAGGAGAAATGGGTGGTAACTGGGAGGGTGGGGAAAAGGAGAAGTAGGTGGAACAGTGTGGGAAGGAGGAGAAGTGGGAGGAACAGTGTGGGAAGGAGGAGAAGTGGGAGGAACAGGGTGGGAAGGAGGAGAAGAAGGAAAAACAGGGTGGGAAGGAGGAGAAGTGGGAGGAATAGGGTGGGAAGTGGGAGGAACAGGGTGAGGAGGAGGAGGAGGAGAAGTGGGAGGAACAGGGTGAGAAGGAGGAAAGGTGGGAAAAACAGAGTGAGAAGGAGGAGAATTTGAAGGGAAGTGGGAGGAACAGGATGGGAAGGAGAAATAGGCATAGTGTCACATGAAACGCCCCACCGCTGGAGAATCAGCCTCTGTCCCTGGAAACCTGGTAATTAATTGTAAAAAGCAAAGTCCCTAGGCCAGATTCGGAGAGTTCCCAGGTATATACACCTGGTGACGTGTGTGTTATTCACTAGGGAACAATGCTGTCATCAAATAGACAAACAAACCTTCTATTATATCGAAGTTTAATACATGCGCCTACGATTACCTGCAGTAAAGAATCACATCCTCCCCCACGAACATGATCCAGTTCTAAGTAAAGATGGAGGCCTGGATTACATTGCAGTTGATAAGTGTTTTCACAAGTTTTTAGGGAACACATTCTCCCTGTGTAGATATGGTGTAGATATGGTGTAGATAAAGCTGCTGACAAGGTAATTAACTGTCATGGAATTCAGGCCTAATTGTTATAACCAATCTGCATAACTGATTAATTGTGGCCAATAGGATTTTTTGCCCAGATGTGGGGGGGGATATAATTGGGGGATGTTACTACTGATTTATACACAACAAAGTAATTTCTTTTTTTAGTTATTTGGGTTATTGTAACTGTTTTCCTGTTTTCCTGCACTGAAATCTATAACTAGAACATCTTCCAGACATAAAATACAAATTGCTCCAATCAATCCAAATAACTCTGTGAATAAAAAGGTGAAAAATAGGAGTTTATAGGTTCTCCATTGTACTCAAGTCACTAATACTACCAGAAGCACTTACATTACACATATACTCAGTTGTAGTAGTAATAGAAGTGGGGGTTATTACATATATACTCAGTGGCAGTAGTAATAGAAGTGGGGGTTATTACACATATACTCAGTGGCAGTAGTAATAGAAGTGGGGGTTATTACACATATACTCAGTGGCAGTAGTAATAGAAGTGGGGGTTATTACACATATACTCAGTGGCAGTAGTAATAGAAGTGGGGGTTATTACACATATACTCAGTGGCAGTAGTAATAGAAGTGGGGGTTATTACACATATACTCAGTGGCAGTAGTAATAGAAGTGGGGGTTATTACACATATACTCAGTGACAGTAGTAATAGAAGTGGGGTTATTACACATATACTCAGTGGCAGTAGTAATAGAAGTGGGGTTATTACACATATACTCAGTGACAGTAGTAATAGAAGTGGGGGTTATTACACATATACTCAGTGGCAGTAGTAATAGAAGTGGGGTTATTACACATATACTCAGTGGCAGTAGTAATAGAAGTGGGGGTTATTACACATATACTCAGTGGCAGTAGTAATAGAAGTGGGGTTATTACACATATACTCAGTGGCAGTAGTAATAGAAGTGGGGGTTATTACACATATACTCAGTGGCAGTAGTAATAGAAGTGGGGTTATTACACATATACTCAGTGGCAGTAGTAATAGAAGTGGGGTTATTACACATATACTCAGTGACAGTAGTAATAGAAGTGGGGGTTATTACACATATACTCAGTGGTAGTAGTAATAGAAGTGGGGGTTATTACACATATACTCAGTGGTAGTAGTAATAGAAGTGGGGGTTATTACACATATACTCAGTGACAGTAGTAACAGAAGTGGGTTATTACACATATACTCAGTGGCAGTAGTAATAGAAGTGGGGGTTATTACACATACTCAGTGGCAGTAGTAATAGAAGTGGGGGTTATTACACATATACTCAGTGACAGTAGTTATAGAAGTGGGGGTTATTACACATATACTCAGTGACAGTAGTAATAGAAGTGGGGGTTATTACACATATACTCAGTGACAGTAGTAATAGAAGTGGGGTTATTACACATATACTCAGTGGCAGTAGTAATAGAAGTGGGGGTTATTACACATACTCAGTGGCAGTAGTAATAGAAGTGGGGGTTATTACACATATACTCAGTGGCAGTAGTAATAGAAGTGGGGGTTATTACACATATACTCAGTGGCAGTAGTAATAGAAGTGGGGGTTATTACACATATACTCAGTGGCAGTAGTAATAGAAGTGGGGTTATTACACATATACTCAGTGGCAGTAGTAATAGAAGTGGGGGTTATTACACATATACTCAGTGACAGTAGTAATAGAAGTGGGGGTTATTACACATATACTCAGTGGCAGTAGTAATAGAAGTGGGGGTTATTACACATATACTCAGTGGCAGTAGTAATAGAAGTGGGGGTTATTACACATATACTCAGTGGCAGTAGTAATAGAAGTGGGGTTATTACACATATACTCAGTGGCAGTAGTAATAGAAGTGGGGGTTATTACACATATACTCAGTGGCAGTAGTAATAGAAGTGGGGTTATTACACATATACTCAGTGGCAGTAGTAATAGAAGTGGGGGTTATTACACATATACTCAGTGGCAGTAGTAATAGAAGTGGGGGTTATTACACATATACTCAGTGGCAGTAGTAATAGAAGTGGGGGTTATTACACATATACTCAGTGACAGTAGTAATAGAAGTGGGGGTTATTACACATATACTCAGTGGCAGTAGTAATAGAAGTGGGGGTTATTACACATATACTCAGTGGTAGTAGTAATAGAAGTGGGGTTATTACACATATACTCAGTGGCAGTAGTAATAGAAGTGTGGGTTATTACACATATACTCAGTGGCAGTAGTAATAGAAGTGGGGTTATTACACATATACTCAGTGGCAGTAGTAATAGAAGTGGGGTTATTACACATATACTCAGTGGCAGTAGTAATAGAAGTGTGGGTTATTACACATATACTCAGTGGCAGTAGTAATAGAAGTGGGGGTTATTACACATATACTCAGTGGCAGTAGTAATAGAAGTGGGGGTTATTACACATATACTCAGTGGCAGTAGTAATAGAAGTGGGGGTTATTACACATATACTCAGTGGCAGTAGTAATAGAAGTGGGGGTTATTACACATATACTCAGTTACAGTAGTAATAGAAGTGGGGGTTATTACACATATACTCAGTCGTAGTAGTAATAGAAGTGGGGGTTATTACACATATACTCAGTGACAGTAGTAATAGAAGTGGGGGTTATTACACATATACTCAGTGGCAGTAGTAATAGAAGTGGGAGTTATTACACATATACTCAGTGGCAGTAGTAATAGAAGTGGGGGTTATTACACATATACTCAGTGACAGTAGTAATAGAAGTGGGGTTATTACACGTATACTCAGTGACAGTAGTAATAGAAGTGGGGGT
This sequence comes from Rhinophrynus dorsalis, assembly GCA_037306005.1. Taxonomy (NCBI): domain Eukaryota; kingdom Metazoa; phylum Chordata; class Amphibia; order Anura; family Rhinophrynidae; genus Rhinophrynus; species Rhinophrynus dorsalis. The sequence continues at coordinate 66,007 of JBBDGT010000156.1, read as the reverse complement.
TATTACACGTATACTCAGTGGCAGTAGTAATAGAAGTGGGGTTATTACACATATACTCAGTGACAGTAGAAATAGAAGTGGGAGTTATTACACATATACTCAGTGGCAGTAGTAATAGAAGTGGGGGTTATTACACATATACTCAGTGGCAGTAGTAATAGAAGTGGGGGTTATTACACATATACTCAGTGGCAGTAGTAATAGAAGTGGGGGTTATTACACATATACTCAGTGGCAGTAGTAATAGAAGTGGGGGTTATTACACATATACTCAGTGACAGTAGTAATAGAAGTGGGGTTATTACACATATACTCAGTGGCAGTAGTAATAGAAGTGGGGTTATTACACATATACTCAGTGGCAGTAGTAATAGAAGTGGGGGTTATTACACATATACTCAGTGGCAGTAGTAATAGAAGTGGGGGTTATTACACATATACTCAGTGGCAGTAGTAATAGAAGTGGGGGTTATTACACATATACTCAGTGGCAGTAGTAATAGAAGTGGGGGTTATTACACGTATACTCAGTGGCAGTAGTAATAGAAGTGGGGGTTATTACACGTATACTCAGTGGCAGTAGTAATAGAAGTGGGGGTTATTACACATATACTCAGTGACAGTAGTAATAGAAGTGGGGGTTATTACACATATACTCAGTGGCAGTAGTAATAGAAGTGGGGGTTATTACACATATACTCAGTGGCAGTAGTAATAGAAGTGGGGGTTATTACACATATACTCAGTGGCAGTAGTAATAGAAGTGGGTGTTATTACACATATACTCAGTGACAGTAGTAGTAGAAGTGGGGGTTATTACACACAAACTCATAGGCCATACTAATAGAAGTGGGAGTTAATATTAGGAGGGAGTACTTATTTAAGAACAGTTTTTCTCATCATTTTCACATTTTAGGTGAAATACCGTGTCCCGCAGCTGGAGGGCCGTGTCCTCAGACTGGTAGTGAGGAGTGAAGGAAGGTTCCTAGCGGCGCTGACTGTCCCCCTGGATCACGTCAGGTTAAACGAAGACGTCTGGTACCTGCTGGGGAAGAGTACGGCCTAGGAGACCCAATTGATTAGCATTTAACCCTATGTTTACTATTGAGGTCTCCACACACTTCTCTGTAATGGATTGAAGACCTCTACATGTATGTCCTTGGTTCTTAGGGACCTCAACCTCATTACATACATGTACGTCATAGGTCATTAAGGGGTTAATTACCTATTGACACCTCTTTGTGTAACTGATTAAATGATGTAGAATAACAACAAAGTATTTTATTTACACAGACTAATTTATACACACATATGTACCACACAGTCTGATCTCCTAAACACAGGGACACCAGGGTGATACACTTCTATACACACCACACAGTCTGATCTCCTAAACACAGGGACACCTGGGTGATACACATATATACATACCACACAGTCTGATCTCCTAAACACAGGGACACCAGGGTGATACACTTCTATACACACCACACAGTCTGATCTCCTAAACACAGGGACACCAGGGTGATACACTTATATACACACCGCACAGTCTGATCTCCTAAACACAGGGACACCAGGGTGATACACTTCTATACACACCACACAGTCTGATCTCCTAAACACAGGGACACCAGGGTGATACACATATATACATACCACACAGTCTGATCTCCTAAACACAGGGACACCAGGGTGATACACTTCTATATACATACCACACAGTCTGATCTCCTAAACACAGGGACACCAGGGTGATACACATATATACACACCACACAGTCTGATCTCCTAAACACAGGGACACCAGGGTGATACACTTCTATACACACCACACAGTCTGATCTCCTAAACACAGGGACACCAGGGTGATACACTTATATACACACCACACAGTCTGATCTCCTAAACACAGGGACACCAGGGTGATACACTTCTATACACACAGCACAGTCTGATCTCCTAAACACAGGGACACCAGGGTGATACACTTCTATACACACCACACAGTCTGATCTCCTAAACACAGGGACACCAGGGTGATACACTTCTATACACACCACACAGTCTGATCTCCTAAACACAGGGACACCAGGGTGATACACTTCTATACACACCACACAGTCTGATCTCCTAAACACAGGGACACCAGGGTGATACACTTATATACACACCACACAGTCTGATCTCCTAAACACAGGAACACCAGGGTGATACACTTATATACACACCACACAGTCTGATCTCCTAAACACAGGGACACCAGGGTGATACACTTCTATACACACCACACAGTCTGATCTCCTAAACACAGGGACACCAGGGTGATACACTTCTATACACACCACACAGTCTGATCTCCTAAACACAGGGACACCAGGGTGATACACTTATATACACACCACACAGTCTGATCTCCTAAACACAGGGACACCAGTGTGATACACTTATATACACACCACACAGTCTGATCTCCTAAACACAGGGACACCAGGGTGATACACTTCTATACACACCACACAGTCTGATTTCCTAAACACAGGGACACCAGGGTGATACACTTATATACACACCACACAGTCTGATCTCCTAAACACAGGGACACCAGTGTGATACACTTATATACACACCACACAGTCTGATCTCCTAAACACAGGGACACCTCTTAATATCTCCTAAATAGGGACAGTTGGGATGTACAGACCCCTAATATCTCCTAACACAGGACATTTAAGAGGTACAGACCACTAATATCTCCTAAAATGGGACCCTTGGGAGGTACAGACCCTTAATATCTCAGGGACACTTGGAAGGTACGGATACTAAATGCACTAATCAAAACTCAAATGTATTATTCCATAAATCCTCATGTTTTTACAATAGTTGTTTACATTTTGTATTTAACCCCTTACTGCCCGAGGATGTACATATACGTCCCAAGTGGATGTTGTAGGTGCAAAGAGGATGTACATGAATGTCCCAGAAATAATTGAATAAAATGAGAAAAAAAAAAAAAAAAGTTTGGCGGCCGTTCAGTGCCGTAAGGTGTTAAATTATAAATATGTTGAAATATGTATAAAAGCAAATTAAGATGAATAAAGTTGTATATTTACATGAGATCTTCACCTACATGAATATTGTTTAATAACTTGTTTATTTGTGGCATCAAATTCCACAACAACTGGAAATTCTCCCAAAAATGTGATATTTAGGCCTCAATTCAGTTATGTGCAATAATACAGCTGGTATTGTTGTCTCACCCCCTGACAGCAGTGGGGGACGTTCGGCCTCGGAAATGGACTTGTGGCCAAATGTCTGTTTTGTGAATTAAGTTCCCAAATCCGTCTGTAAGGAGCATGAATAACGGGAACAGCAAAGGAAAAACTAACGCTCTGTGCACCCATCGTAAGGTCAAATAGAGTCCCCCTCCCAAACAGTAACCCTATACTACCCCTAACACACCCCTACCACCCACGTACCGGTCATCCACTGTCTGTCTTCTATCTTCTTTTCCATCCTCTCTCTTTCCTCTTCTTTCTCTCCATCTTCTGTTCCTTCCTGTGAAATAAAGAAAAAATACATATTAAGTGATGTGCCCCAAACACAACTGACATCTGTGCATAGTTTAACCCCTTGCATGCCAGTGGGGTACACAATGCATTGCATAGCACTGTGTTGTGTACCTTTCTGGCAATTAAAGGGTTAAGCACAGATGTCTGATATATAGAAAATATCAAAAGAATGAAATAATTTCCCCATAAATCCGATGAGAAGTAAAATAGTTGCTACAACACAAGTGACCTTTAGTGCCCCAAAATTAGGTAAATCCTTATGCCCCTTTTGTCTTTTCCGCTGCCGTCAGCTACAGAGAAAAATAAAGTAGGCAGACCCCTTCCTCCTTAGTACCTGATGGGCCGATGCCCGCTCCACTGAGGGAATTTGGACAGAGACTGTTTTCATATACGGGCAGTACCTGTTCAAAATACATCACATCTATTGGTTTGGATGTGTGCTTACACACCTCCAGCCAATCAGCTTTGAGAGCGATTGACGGAACCTTCTAGAAGCTGATTGGCTTGGACGTGTGTAAGCACCCATCCCAGCCAATGGCTGAGTCATTTTAAACAAAGACCGACAATATAAAAAGGCAGTCTCACAGCGGAACCGGCATCGCTCACAGTGGTGGAACGGGCATCGCTCACAGTGGTGGAACGGGCATCGCTCACAGTGGTGGAACGGGCATCGCTCACAGTGGTGGAACGGGCATCGCTCACAGCGGAACGGGCATCACTCACAGTGGTGGAACGGGCATCGCTCACAGTGGTGGAACGGGCATCGCTCACAGCGGAACGGGCATCGCTCACAGCGGAACGGGCATCGCTCACAGCAGAACAGGCATCACTCACAGGGGAACGGGCATCGCTCACAGGGGAACGGGCATCGCTCACAGCGGAACAGGCATCGCTCACAGCAGAACAGGCATCGCTCACAGGGGAACGGGCATCACTCACAGCGGAACGGGCATCGCTCACAGCGGAACGGGCATCGCTCACAGCGGAACGGGCATCGCTCACAGCAGAACAGGCATCGCTCACAGGGGAACGGGCATCGCTCACAGGGGAACGGGCATCGCTCACAGCGGAACGGGCATCGCTCACAGCGGAACGGGCATCGCTCACAGCGGAACGGGCATCGCTCACAGCAGAACAGGCATCGCTCACAGCGGTGGAACAGGCATCACTCACAGCGGAACGGGCATCGCTCACAGCGGAACGGGCATCGCTCACAGTGGTGGAACGGGCATCGCTCACAGCGGAACGGGCATCGCTCACAGCGGAACGGGCATCGCTCACAGCAGAACAGGCATCGCTCACAGGGGAACGGGCATCGCTCACAGGGGAACGGGCATCGCTCACAGGGGAACGGGCATCGCTCACAGGGGAACAGGCATCACTCACAGCGGAACAGGCATCGCTCACAGAGGAACGGGCATCACTCACAGCAGAACAGGCATCACTCACAGCAGAACAGGCATCGCTCACAGCAGAACAGGCATCGCTGACAGTGGTGGAACAGGCATCGCTCACAGCGGAACGGGCATCGCTCACAGTGGTGGAACGGGCATCGCTCACAGTGGCGGAACGGGCATCGCTCACAGCGGAACGGGCATCGCTCACAGCGGAACGGGCATCGCTCACAGCAGAACAGGCATCGCTCACAGCAGAACAGGCATTGCTCACAGCAGAACAGGCATCGCTCACAGTGGAATGGGCATCGCTCATAGTGGTGGAACAGGCATCGCTCACAGCGGAACGGGCATCGCTCACAGTGGTGGAACGGGCATCGCTCACAGTGGCGGAACGGGCATCGCTCACAGAGGAACGGGCATCGCTCACAGCAGAACAGGCATCACTCACAGCAGAACAGGCATCGCTCACAGCAGAACAGGCATCGCTCACAGTGGTGGAACAGGCATCACTCACAGCGGAACGGGCATCGCTCACAGCGGAACGGGCATCGCTCACAGCAGAACAGGCATCGCTCACAGAGGAACGGGCATCGCTCACAGCAGAACAGGCATCGCTCACAGCAGAACAGGCATCGCTCACAGCAGAACAGGCATCACTCACAGCAGAACAGGCATCGCTCACAGCAGAACAGGCATCGCTCACAGTGGTGGAACAGGCATCGCTCACAGCGGAACGGGCATCGCTCACAGAGGAACGGGCATCGCTCACAGTGGTGGAACAGGCATCGCTCACAGCGGAACGGGCATCGCTCACAGTGGTGGAACGGGCATCGCTCACAGTGGAACGGGCATCGCTCACAGTGGTGGAACGGGCATCGCTCACAGCGGAACGGGCATCGCTCACAGCGGAACGGGCATCGCTCACAGCGGTGGAACGGGCATCGCTCACAGCGGTGGAACGGGCATCGCTCACAGCGGAACGGGCATCGCTCACAGGGGAACGGGCATCGCTCACAGCGGAACAGGCATCACTCACAGAGGAACGGGCATCACTCACAGCAGAACAGGCATCGCTCACAGTGGTGGAACAGGCATCGCTCACAGTGGTGGAACGGGCATCGCTCACAGTGGTGGAACGGGCATCGCTCACAGTGGTGGAACGGGCATCGCTCACAGCAGAACAGGCATCGCTCACAGGGGAACGGGCATCGCTCACAGCGGAACGGGCATCGGCCCATCAGGTACTGAGGGGGGAGGGCAGTTCTGTTACTTTTCGTTTCTCCACTGTCTCCGACAGCAGCACAGAAGAAACACGGGGTGTGAGGATTTACATGATTTTGGGGCACTAAAGTTCACTTTTGTATTGTAGCAAATATTTTACTTCTGATCGGATTTATGTGGCAATTATTATATTCTTTTACCCTTGTCTATATTTCTAACTCTGACATGTGTGCATTGTTTAACTGTTTGAGTGCCAGAGAGGTATGTATGCTTTGCATGCCCCACTGGGACTCAAGGGGTTAAACTATGCACAGATATCGGAGTTTATGTTTGGGGCACATAACATGTATTTGTTCTTTATTTCACAGGAATGACGGAACGAACAGAAGAAGAAGGAGATAAAGAAGAAGAGAGAAGAGAAGATGGACAGTAGATGACCAGGGTACTGAAGGCCCCACTGGACATCAGGATTAACAGTAAGTGTTTGTTTTCAGGGGCCTTAGTCGGATTAACCCTGTGAGTACCAGTGAGGTAATCATGCCCCTCGGGCACTCATAGGGTTAATTCTAGTGACCGTGGACACGTTCTTTCGGTGCTTCGGACGTACTGATATCCACACATCCACTGGGCGCTTACGCTGTTCCTTTCCCTTGGATGTGACATCCGGTAAAGGACAGTAAAGTGAGTCCCTGAGCGGATCTCACATCTCAGTCAGTGAATTGCATCTTGCGGCGTTTTATTTATTTTCAATGGGTGAAAACTCCGCTACATTTACTGCCGGACATTTTGTAGTTATTTCTCGGGTATTTTTCGCAGAACAGGTAATTCACTAGATTACGTGCTGTAATGCCGTTACCTGTTTTTTTGTTGTTGTCAGAATCGACTCCTTAATTTCCAAAATAAACATTTTTTAACATGCAAATGAAGGACAGAAGGTAAAAACTCCGCGTTGCCGTTTCCTTATTTATCATTGAGTCAGTAGGAGAGGAATATACCAGATCCTGGCATTTTAACCCTTTGAGTGTCAGAGGGGTACACAATTCATTGCAAAGCAATGTGTTGTATACCCCTCTGACACTCAAAGGGTTAAAGGAACACTAATCAATTCTTATAAATCCCCCCCACACACACACACAATACCGTTACCTTTGCAGAGAATCCTAATAGCTGCTCTGAATATTTTGGATTAATTCCCCAAATGAATCTTTCATTAGTACTGCGTATGGTGGATATCATGGGGGCAGACATGAGTCCTCACTGCAGGACTCCAGAACATCTGACACATCTCATTGGAGGTTTGGGGTCCTGGAGTCATGATTGCCTCAGTGACTTCATATCCGGTACTAGTTACAGACTCACTTTGAGGTAGCAGTCCACACAGAGGTGACCTGTAGAGGCCGCTATGATTAGGGTAAGGGCAGTAGAGACCATTATGATTAGGGTAAGGGCAGTAGAGGACATGATGATTAGGATAAGGGCAGTAGAGGCCATTATGATTAGGATAAGGGCAGTAGAGGACATTATGATTAGGGTAAGGGCAGTAGAGGCCATTATGATTAGGGTAAGGGCACTAGAGGACATTATGATTAGGGTAAGGGCAGTAGAGGCCATTATGATTAGGGTAAGGGCAGTAGAGGACATGATGATTAGGATAAGGGCAGTAGAGGCCATTATGATTAGGGTAAGGGCAGTAGAGGCCATTATGATTAGGGTAAGGGCAGTAGAGGCCATTATGATTAGGGTAAGGGCACTAGAGGACATTATGATTAGGGTAAGGGCACTAGAGGCCATTATGATTAGGGTAAGGGCAGTAGAGGCCATTATGATTAGGGTAAGGGCAGTAGAGACCATTATGATTAGGGTAAGGGCAGTAGAGGACATGATGATTAGGGTAAGGGCAGTAGAGGCCATTATGATTAGGGTAAGGGCAGTAGAGACCATTATGATTAGGGTAAGGGCAGTAGAGGACATGATGATTAGGGTAAGGGCAGTAGAGGCCATTATGATTAGGGTAAGGGCAGTAGAGGCCATTATGATTAGGGTAAGGGCAGTAGAGACCATTATGATTAGGGTAAGGGCAGTAGAGGACATGATGATTAGGGTAAGGGCAGTAGAGGCCATTATGATTAGGGTAAGGGCAGTAGAGGCCATTATGATTAGGGTAAGGGCAGTAGAGGCCATTATTATAAGGGTAAGGGCAGTAGAGGCCATTATGATTAGGGTAAGGGCAGTAGAGGCCATTATTATAAGGATCAGGGCAGTAGAGGACATTATGATTAGGGTAAGGGCAGTAGAGGGCATTATGATTAGGGTAAGGGCAGTAGAGGCCATTATGATTAGGATAAGGGCAGTAGAGGACATTATGATTAGGGTAAGGGCAGTAGAGGTCATTATGATTAGGGTAAGGGCACTAGAGGTCATTATGATTAGGATAAGGGCAGTAGAGGACATTATGATTAGGGTAAGGGCAGTAGAGGTCATTATGATTAGGGTAAGGGCACTAGAGGACATTATGATTAGGGTAAGGGCACTAGAGGACATTATGATTACGGTAAGGGCACTAGAGGACATTATGATAAGGATAAGGGCACTAGAGGACATTATGATTAGGATAAGGGCAGTAGAGGACATTATGATTAGGGTAAGGGCAGTAGAGGTCATTATGATTAGGATAAGGGCAGTAGAGGTCATTATGATAAGGGTAAGGGCACTAGAGGACATTATGATTAGGGTAAGGGCAGTAGAGTGAACATGTACTTATGTGTCAGCAGGTACAATTGGGACTTTCTACACGGAGGGTTATTGCACCTAGAAAACACATTTTTTACCAAAACCGCCATTCATGTTTAAAGCTGTTGTGTGTATTTAACTCATTTTTAGATGTTACTACTCAATTGTACCTGGTGATTATTCTCTTCATTTCTGGAGCAACGAGAGTGATGTGTTCCAGCAACAGAGGGGTTAACCACAGGGTGCAGATGTGTACGTGGTGGATCACACAGGTAACCAGGGATTCTACCCCCCCCCCCCAACCTGATCCAGTCCGAAGAAAGCGCCTGATGTTGGGTCTATTTACCTGTAATACTTAGGGGGAGATGCACTGGTGATAAGTGGAGATAATTTCTCTGGTTTATCACCTCTTTATCACTCGTTAGTGCATCTCCCCCCCTCCCTGGAGAACTGACCGGCTGGAAATATCGGAATCGTTAGCTAATCTCTGGACTGGAGTCTCAGACTAAATGATCCCGTACTGGTGTGACACGGCCCCGTCCTGTTCCTTCTTGTGTCTGACGCCTTAATCCTGGAAAGCGCCAGCAGGAGAGCCACCCTACAGCTCTCTCCATAAGGTTCCTGTACTGAGTAAATGGGAGCAATTCCAGAGTAACATAGACCACTGAGGCTATTAACCCCTGACAGGATAGAGAGTCTCTAGTGCTTTCCAAAGCAAGACATCAGAGACATATCCAGCATTCAAGGGGTTAAATCCTACTACAGATGATGGGGATATGAGGAATATGTATTGGTCTCTATGGTACAGTTGATTTGATACAGAATTGCTCCAGTATTTCTCTGTGTATGTAGCTCAGCGGGGGGGCCTGGAGCCAGTCTGGAGCAAACCATCTGCACTATAAGGGACAAATAAACATCCCCGGTGATTTAAATGGATCTTCTAACAGAGATGACTCCAGTACATTGTAAACCATTCTTCTGGCATCCCAAGGGTTAAAAGGTCCTTTGATTTGGGTTCTTTCCATTTAGTTTGGTCCAGATTTGCGTCTGATCTGTCTCTGTGCGTATGGCCTGTATCTTCTCCATTTACACCAAATATTTACTGAAAGGGCGCATTCCGCTACAGAGGAGTTACTGTAGGATGGACACTAATTAGCGCTAATTACAATGGACAACGAGGTCTCTTTTCACGTGGGAGAGTCTTGGCAGAGAGGCGCTCGGCATTTATAGTGGGACCTGAATTCTCATTAGAAGAGAAAACTGTCGCCTCAGTGATTACTGCCCATAGGCAACCCTTACCTCACCACAAACAGAGATCCAGAGCAATCTGCACCGCACAGCGATCTGCCTTACACAGCTCATTATTATTCCCACAGGTAACTGCACCGCACAGCGATCTGCCTTACACAACTCATTATTCCTACAGGTAACTGCACCGCACAGCGATCTGCCTTACACAACTCATTATTCCTACAGGTAACTGCACCGCACAGCGATCTGCCTTACACAACTCATTATTCATCCAGGTTACTGCACCGCACAGCGATCCGCCTTACACAACTCATTATTATTCCCACAGGTAACTGCACCGCACAGCGATCTGCCTTACACAACTCATTATTATTCCCACAGGTAACTGCACCGCACAGCGATCTGCCTTACACAGCTCATTATTCATCCAGGTAACTGCACCGCACCGCGATCTGCCATACACAACTCATTATTCCTACAGGTAACCGCACCGCACAGCGATCCGCCTTACACAACTCATTATTATTCCCACAGGTAACTGCACCGCACAGAGATCTGCCTTACACAGCTCATTATTCATCCAGGTAACTGCACCGCACAGCGATCTGCCTTACACAACTCATTATTCCTACAGGTAACCGCACCGCACAGCGATCCGCCTTACACAACTCATTATTATTCCCACAGGTAACTGCACCGCACAGAGATCTGCCTTACACAGCTCATTATTCATCCAGGTAACTGCACCGCACAGCGATCCGCCTTACACAACTCATTATTATTCCTACAGGTAACCGCACCGCACAGCGATCTGCCTTACACAACTCATTATTCCTACAGGTTACTGCACCGCACAGCGATCTGCCTTACACAACTCATTATTCCTACAGGTTACTGCACCGCACAGCGATCTGCCTTACACAACTCATTATTCCTACAGGTAACTGCACCGCACAGCGATCTGCCTTACACAGCTCATTATTCCCACAGGTTACTGCACCGCACAGCGATCTGCCTTACACAACTCATTATTCCTACAGGTAACTGCACCGCACAGCGATCTGCCTTACACAACTCATTATTCATCCACGTTACAGCACCGCACAGCGATCTGCCTTACACAACTCATTATTCATCCAGGTTACAGCACCGCACAGCGATCTGCCTTACACAACTCATTAGTCCTACAGGTAACTGCACCGCACAGCGATCTACCTTACACAACTCATTATTCCTACAGGTAACTGCACCGCACAGCGATCTGCCTTACACAACTCATTATTCATCCAGGTTACAGCACCGCACAGCGATCTGCCTTACACAACTCATTATTATTCCCACAGGTAACTGCACCGCACAGCGATCTGCCTTACACAGCTCATTATTCCTACAGGTAACTGCACCGCACAGCGATCTGCCTTACACAACTCATTATTCATCCAGGTAACTGCACCGCACAGCGATCTGCCTTACACAACTCATTATTCCTACAGGTAACTGCACCGCACAGCGATCCGCCTTACACAGCTCATTATTCCTACAGGTAACTGCACCGCACAGCGATCCGCCTTACACAACTCATTATTCCTACAGGTAACTGCACCACACAGCGATCTGCCTTACACAACTCATTATTCCTACAGGTAACTGCACCGCACAGCGATCTGCCTTACACAACTCATTATTCATCCAGGTAACTGCACCGCACAGCGATCTGCCTTACACAACTCATTATTCCTACAGGTAACTGCACCGCACAGCGATCCGCCTTACACAGCTCATTATTCCTACAGGTAACTGCACCGCACAGCGATCTGCCTTACACAACTCATTATTCCTACAGGTAACTGCACCGCACAGAGATCTGCCTTACACAACTCATTATTATTCCTACAGGTAACTGCACCGCACAGCGATCTGCCTCACACAACTCATTATTCCTACAGGTTACTGCACCGCACAGCGATCCGCCTTACACAGCTCATTATTCCTACAGGTAACTGCACCGCACAGCGATCTGCCTTACACAACTCATTATTATTCCCACAGGTTACTGCACCGCACAGCGATCTGCCTCACACATCTCATTATTATTCCTACAGGTAACTGCACCGCACAGCGATCTGCCTTACACAACTCATTATTATTCCTACAGGTAACTGCACCGCACAGCAATCTGCCTTACACAACTCATTATTATTCCTACAGGTAACTGCACCGCACAGCGATCTGCCTCACACAACTCATTATTCCTACAGGTAACTGCACCGCACAGAGATCTGCCTTACACAACTCATTATTATTCCTACAGGTAACTGCACCGCACAGCGATCTGCCTTACACAACTCATTATTCCTACAGGTTACTGCACCGCACAGCGATCTGCCTTACACAACTCATTATTCCTACAGGTAACTGCACCGCACAGAGATCTGCCTTACACAACTCATTATTATTCCCACAGGTAACTGCACCGCACAGCGATCTGCCTTACACAACTCATTATTCCTACAGGTTACTGCACCGCACAGCGATCTGCCTTACACAACTCATTATTCCTACAGGTTACTGCACCGCACAGCGATCTGCCTTACACAACTCATTATTTCTACAGGTTACTGCACCGCAAAGCGATCTGCCTTACACAACTCATTATTCCTACAGGTAACTGCACCGCACAGCGATCTGCCTTACACAACTCATTATTCCTACAGGTTACTGCACCGCACAGCGATCTGCCTTACACAACTCATTATTCCTACAGGTAACTGCACCGCACAGAGATCTGCCTTACACAACTCATTATTTCTACAGGTTACTGCACCGCACAGCGATCTGCCTTACACAACTCATTATTCCTACAGGTAACTGCACCGCACAGAGATCTGCCTTACACAACTCATTATTCATCCAGGTTACTGCACCGCACAGCGATCTGCCTTACACAACTCATTATTATTCCCACAGGTAACTGCACCGCACAGCGATCTGCCTTACACAACTCATTATTCATCCAGGTTACTGCACCGCACAGCGATCTGCCTTACACAACTCGTTATTCATCCAGGATACTGCACCGCACAGCGATCCGCCTTACACAACTCATTATTCCTACAGGTAACTGCACCGCACAGAGATCTGCCTTACACAACTCATTATTCATCCAGGATCCTGCACCGCACAGCGATCCGCCTTACACAACTCATTATTCCTACAGGTAACTGCACCGCACAGAGATCTGCCTTACACAACTCATTATTATTCCCACAAGTTACTGCACCGCACAGCGATCTGCCTTACACAACTCATTATTATTCCCACAGGTAACTGCACCGTACAGCGATCTGCCTTACACAACTCATTATTCCCACAGGTAACTGCACCGCACAGAGATCTGCCTTACACAACTCATTATTATTCCCACAGGTTACTGCACCGCACAGCAATCTGCCTTACACAACTCATTATTCCTACAGGTTACTGCACCGCACAACGATCTGCCTTACACAACTCATTATTCCTACAGGTAACTGCACCGCACAGCGATCTGCCTTACACAACTCATTATTCCTACAGGTTACTGCACCGCACAGCGATCTGCCTTACACAACTCATTATTCCTACAGGTAACTGCACCGCACAGAGATCTGCCTTACACAACTCATTATTTCTACAGGTTACTGCACCGCACAGCGATCTGCCTTACACAACTCATTATTCCTACAGGTTACTGCACCGCACAGCGATCTGCCTTACACAACTCATTATTCCTACAGGTAACTGCACCGCACAGAGATCTGCCTTACACAACTCATTATTCATCCAGGTTACTGCACCGCACAGCGATCTGCCTTACACAACTCATTATTATTCCCACAGGTAACTGCACCGCACAGCGATCTGCCTTACACAACTCATTATTCATCCAGGTTACTGCACCGCACAGCGATCTGCCTTACACAACTCGTTATTCATCCAGGATACTGCACCGCACAGCGATCCGCCTTACACAACTCATTATTCCTACAGGTAACTGCACCGCACAGAGATCTGCCTTACACAACTCATTATTCATCCAGGATCCTGCACCGCACAGCGATCCGCCTTACACAACTCATTATTCCTACAGGTAACTGCACCGCACAGAGATCTGCCTTACACAACTCATTATTATTCCCACAAGTTACTGCACCGCACAGCGATCTGCCTTACACAACTCATTATTATTCCCACAGGTAACTGCACCGCACAGCGATCTGCCTTACACAACTCATTATTCCTACAGGTTACTGCACCGCACAGCGATCTGCCTTACACAACTCATTATTCCTACAGGTTACTGCACCGCACAGCGATCTGCCTTACACAACTCATTATTTCTACAGGTTACTGCACCGCAAAGCGATCTGCCTTACACAACTCATTATTCCTACAGGTAACTGCACCGCACAGCGATCTGCCTTACACAACTCATTATTCCTACAGGTTACTGCACCGCACAGCGATCTGCCTTACACAACTCATTATTCCTACAGGTAACTGCACCGCACAGAGATCTGCCTTACACAACTCATTATTTCTACAGGTTACTGCACCGCACAGCGATCTGCCTTACACAACTTATTATTCCTACAGGTTACTGCACCGCACAGCGATCTGCCTTACACAACTCATTATTCCTACAGGTAACTGCACCGCACAGAGATCTGCCTTACACAACTCATTATTCATCCAGGTTACTGCACCGCACAGCGATCTGCCTTACACAACTCATTATTATTCCCACAGGTAACTGCACCGCACAGCGATCTGCCTTACACAACTCATTATTCATCCAGGTTACTGCACCGCACAGCGATCTGCCTTACACAACTCGTTATTCATCCAGGATACTGCACCGCACAGAGATCTGCCTTAAACAACTCATTATTCATCCAGGATCCTGCACCGCACAGCGATCCGCCTTACACAACTCATTATTCCTACAGGTAACTGCACCGCACAGAGATCTGCCTTACACAACTCATTATTATTCCCACAAGTTACTGCACCGCACAGCGATCTGCCTTACACAACTCATTATTATTCCCACAGGTAACTGCACCGTACAGCGATCTGCCTTACACAACTCATTATTCCCACAGGTAACTGCACCGCACAGAGATCTGCCTTACACAACTCATTATTATTCCCACAGGTTACTGCACCGCACAGCAATCTGCCTTACACAACTCATTATTCCTACAGGTTACTGCACCGCACAGCGATCTGCCTTACACAACTCATTATTCCTACAGGTTACTGCACCGCACAGCGATCTGCCTTACACAACTCATTATTCTCCCAGGTTACTGCACCGCACAGCGATCTGCCTTACACAACTCATTATTATTCCCACAGGTAACTGCACCGCACAGCGATCTGCCTTACACAACTCATTATTCCTACAGGTTACTGCACCGCACAGCGATCTGCCTTACACAACTCATTATTCCTACAGGTAACTGCACCGCACAGCGATCTGCCTTACACAACTCATTATTCATCCATGTTACTGCACCGCACAGCGATCTGCCTTACACAACTCATTATTCCTACAGGTAACTGCACCGCACAGCGATCTGCCTTACACAACTCATTATTCATCCACGTTACAGCACCGCACAGCGATCTGCCTTACACAACTCATTATTCATCCAGGTTACAGCACCGCACAGCGATCTGCCTTACACAACTCATTATTCCTACAGGTAACTGCACCGCACAGCGATCTGCCTTACACAACTCATTTTTCCTACAGGTAACTGCACCGCACAGCGATCTGCCTTACACAACTCATTATTCATCCAGGTTACAGCACCGCACAGCGATCTGCCTTACACAACTCATTATTATTCCCACAGGTAACTGCACCGCACAGCGATCTGCCTTACACAGCTCATTATTCCTACAGGTAACTGCACCGCACAGCGATCTGCCTTACACAACTCATTATTCATCCAGGTAACTGCACCGCACAGCGATCTGCCTTACACAACTCATTATTCCTACAGGTAACTGCACCGCACAGCGATCCGCCTTACACAGCTCATTATTCCTACAGGTAACTGCACCGCACAGCGATCTGCCTTACACAACTCATTATTCCTACAGGTAACTGCACCGCACAGCGATCTGCCTTACACAACTCATTATTCCTACAGGTAACTGCACCGCACAACGATCTGCCTTACACAACTCATTATTCATCCAGGTAACTGCACCGCACAGCGATCTGCCTTACACAACTCATTATTCCTACAGGTAACTGCACCGCACAACGATCCGCCTTACACAGCTCATTATTCCTACAGGTAACTGCACCGCACAGCGATCTGCCTTACACAACTCATTATTCCTACAGGTAACTGCACCGCACAGAGATCTGCCTTACACAACTCATTATTATTCCTACAGGTAACTGCACCGCACAGCAATCTGCCTTACACAACTCATTATTATTCCTACAGGTAACTGCACCGCACAGCGATCTGCCTCACACAACTCATTATTCCTACAGGTAACTGCACCGCACAGAGATCTGCCTTACACAACTCATTATTATTCCTACAGGTAACTGCACCGCACAGCGATCTGCCTTACACAACTCATTATTCCTACAGGTTACTGCACCGCACAGCGATCTGCCTTACACAACTCATTATTCCTACAGGTAACTGCACCGCACAGAGATCTGCCTTACACAACTCATTATTATTCCCACAGGTAACTGCACCGCACAGCGATCTGCCTTACACAACTCATTATTCCTACAGGTTACTGCACCGCACAGCGATCTGCCTTACACAACTCATTATTCCTACAGGTTACTGCACCGCACAGCGATCTGCCTTACACAACTCATTATTTCTACAGGTTACTGCACCGCAAAGCGATCTGCCTTACACAACTCATTATTCCTACAGGTAACTGCACCGCACAGCGATCTGCCTTACACAACTCATTATTCCTACAGGTTACTGCACCGCACAGCGATCTGCCTTACACAACTCATTATTCCTACAGGTAACTGCACCGCACAGAGATCTGCCTTACACAACTCATTATTTCTACAGGTTACTGCACCGCACAGCGATCTGCCTTACACAACTCATTATTCCTACAGGTAACTGCACCGCACAGAGATCTGCCTTACACAACTCATTATTCATCCAGGTTACTGCACCGCACAGCGATCTGCCTTACACAACTCATTATTATTCCCACAGGTAACTGCACCGCACAGCGATCTGCCTTACACAACTCATTATTCATCCAGGTTACTGCACCGCACAGCGATCTGCCTTACACAACTCGTTATTCATCCAGGATACTGCACCGCACAGCGATCCGCCTTACACAACTCATTATTCCTACAGGTAACTGCACCGCACAGAGATCTGCCTTACACAACTCATTATTCATCCAGGATCCTGCACCGCACAGCGATCCGCCTTACACAACTCATTATTCCTACAGGTAACTGCACCGCACAGAGATCTGCCTTACACAACTCATTATTATTCCCACAAGTTACTGCACCGCACAGCGATCTGCCTTACACAACTCATTATTATTCCCACAGGTAACTGCACCGTACAGCGATCTGCCTTACACAACTCATTATTCCCACAGGTAACTGCACCGCACAGAGATCTGCCTTACACAACTCATTATTATTCCCACAGGTTACTGCACCGCACAGCAATCTGCCTTACACAACTCATTATTCCTACAGGTTACTGCACCGCACAACGATCTGCCTTACACAACTCATTATTCCTACAGGTAACTGCACCGCAAAGCGATCTGCCTTACACAACTCATTATTCCTACAGGTTACTGCACCGCACAGCGATCTGCCTTACACAACTCATTATTCCTACAGGTAACTGCACCGCACAGAGATCTGCCTTACACAACTCATTATTTCTACAGGTTACTGCACCGCACAGCGATCTGCCTTACACAACTCATTATTCCTACAGGTTACTGCACCGCACAGCGATCTGCCTTACACAACTCATTATTCCTACAGGTAACTGCACCGCACAGAGATCTGCCTTACACAACTCATTATTCATCCAGGTTACTGCACCGCACAGCGATCTGCCTTACACAACTCATTATTATTCCCACAGGTAACTGCACCGCACAGCGATTTGCCTTACACAACTCATTATTCATCCAGGTTACTGCACCGCACAGCGATCTGCCTTACACAACTCGTTATTCATCCAGGATACTGCACCGCACAGCGATCCGCCTTACACAACTCATTATTCCTACAGGTAACTGCACCGCACAGAGATCTGCCTTACACAACTCATTATTCATCCAGGATCCTGCACCGCACAGCGATCCGCCTTACACAACTCATTATTCCTACAGGTAACTGCACCGCACAGAGATCTGCCTTACACAACTCATTATTATTCCCACAAGTTACTGCACCGCACAGCGATCTGCCTTACACAACTCATTATTATTCCCACAGGTAACTGCACCGTACAGCGATCTGCCTTACACAACTCATTATTCCCACAGGTAACTGCACCGCACAGAGATCTGCCTTACACAACTCATTATTATTCCCACAGGTTACTGCACCGCACAGCAATCTGCCTTACACAACTCATTATTCCTACAGGTTACTGCACCGCACAGCGATCTGCCTTACACAACTCATTATTCCTACAGGTTACTGCACCGCACAGCGATCTGCCTCACACAACTCATTATTCCTACAGGTTACTGCACCGCACAGCGATCTGCCTTACACAACTCATTATTATTCCCACAGGTAACTGCACCGCACAGCGATCTGCCTTACACAACTCATTATTCATCCAGGTTACTGCACCGCACAGCGATCTGCCTTACACAACTCGTTATTCATCCAGGATACTGCACCGCACAGCGATCCGCCTTACACAACTCATTATTCCTACAGGTAACTGCACCGCACAGAGATCTGCCTTACACAACTCATTATTCATCCAGGATCCTGCACCGCACAGCGATCCGCCTTACACAACTCATTATTCCTACAGGTAACTGCACCGCACAGAGATCTGCCTTACACAACTCATTATTATTCCCACAGGTTACTGCACCGCACAGCGATCTGCCTTACACAACTCATTATTATTCCCACAGGTAACTGCACCGCACAGCGATCTGCCTTACACAACTCATTATTCCCACAGGTAACTGCACCGCACAGCGATCTGCCTTACACAACTCATTATTGTTCCCACAGGTAACTACACCGCACAGCGATCTGCCTTACACAACTCATTATTCCTACAGGTTACTGCACCGCACAGCGATCTGCCTTACACAACTCATTATTATTCCCACAGGTAACTGCACCGCACAGCGATCTGCCTTACACAACTCATTATTCCTACAGGTTACTGCACCGCACAGCGATCTGCCTTACACAACTCATTATTCCTACAGGTTACTGCACCGCACAGCGATCTGCCTTACACAACTCATTATTCCTACAGGTTACTGCACCGCACAGCGGTCTGCCTCACACAACTCATTATTATTCCCACAGGTAACTGCACCGCACAGCGATCTGCCTTACACAACTCATTATTATTCCCACAGGTAACTGCACCGCACAGCGATCCGCCTTACACAACTCATTATTCCCACAGGTAACTGCACCGCACAGCGATCTGCCTCACACAACTCATTATTCCCACAGGTAACTGCACCGCACAGCAATCTGCCTTACACAACTCATTATTCCTACAGGTTACTGCACCGCACAGTGATCTGCCTTACACAACTCATTATTCCTACAGGTTACTGCACCACACAGCGATCTGCCTTACACAACTCATTATTCCTACAGGTTACTGCACCGCACAGCGATCTGCCTTACAAAACTCATTATTATTCCCACAGCTAACTGCACCGCACAGCGATCTGCCTTACACAACTCATTATTCCTACAGGTTACTGCACCGCACAGCGATCTGCCTTACACAACTCATTATTCCTACAGGTTACTGCACCGCACAGCGATCTGCCTTACACAGCTCATTATTATTCCCACAGGTAACTGCACCGCACAGCGATCTGTCTTACACAACTCATTATTATTCCCACAGGTAACTGCACCGCACAGCGATCTGCCTTACACAACTCATTATTCCTACAGGTAACTGCACCGCACAGCGATCTGCCTTACACAACTCATTATTCTCCCAGGTTACTGCACCGCACAGCGATCTGCCTTACACAGCTCATTATTATTCCCACAGGTAACTGCACCGCACAGCGATCTGCCTTACACAACTCATTATTATTCCCACAGGTAGCTGCACCGCACGGCGATCTGCCTTACACAACTCATTATTATTCCCACAGGTAACTGCACCGCACAGCGATCTGCCTTACACAACTCATTATTATTCCCACAGGTAACTGCACCGCACAGCGATCTGCCTTACACAACTCATTATTCATCCAGGTAACTGCACCGCACAGCGATCTGCCTTACACAACTCATTATTCCTACAGGTAACTGCACCGCACAGCGATCTGCCTTACACAACTCATTATTCATCCAGGTTACAGCACCGCACAGCGATCTGCCTTACACAACTCATTATTATTCCCACAGGTAACTGCACCGCACAGCGATCTGCCTTACACAGCTCATTATTCCTACAGGTAACTGCACCGCACAGCGATCTGCCTTACACAACTCATTATTCATCCAGGTAACTGCACCGCACAGCGATCTGCCTTACACAACTCATTATTCCTACAGGTAACTGCACCGCACAGCGATCCGCCTTACACAGCTCATTATTCCTACAGGTAACTGCACCGCACAGCGATCTGCCTTACACAACTCATTATTCCTACAGGTAACTGCACCGCACAGCGATCTGCCTTACACAACTCATTATTCCTACAGGTAACTGCACCGCACAGCGATCTGCCTTACACAACTCATTATTCATCCAGGTAACTGCACCGCACAGCGATCTGCCTTACACAACTCATTATTCCTACAGGTAACTGCACCGCACAGCGATCCGCCTTACACAGCTCATTATTCCTACAGGTAACTGCACCGCACAGCGATCTGCCTTACACAACTCATTATTCCTACAGGTAACTGCACCGCACAGAGATCTGCCTTACACAACTCATTATTATTCCTACAGGTAACTGGACCGCACAGCGATCTGCCTCACACAACTCATTATTCCTACAGGTTACTGCACCGCACAGCGATCTGCCTTACACAACTCATTATCATTCCCACAGGTAACTGCACCGCACAGCGATCTGCCTTACACAACTCATTATTCATCCAGGTTACTGCACCGCACAGCGATCTGCCTTACACAACTCGTTATTCATCCAGGATACTACACCGCACAGCGATCCGCCTTACACAACTCATTATTCCTACAGGTAACTGCACCGCACAGAGATCTGCCTTACACAACTCATTATTCATCCAGGATCCTGCACCGCACAGCGATCCGCCTTACACAACTCATTATTCCTACAGGTAACTGCACCGCACAGAGATCTGCCTTACACAACTCATTATTATTCCCACAGGTTACTGCACCGCACAGCGATCTGCCTTACACAACTCATTATTATTCCCACAGGTAACTGCACCGCACAGCGATCTGCCTTACACAACTCATTATTCCCACAGGTAACTGCACCGCACAGCGATCTGCCTTACACAACTCATTATTATTCCCACAGGTAACTGCACCGCACAGCGATCTGCCTTACACAACTCATTATTCCTACAGGTTACTGCACCGCACAGCGATCTGCCTTACACAACTCATTATTATTCCCACAGGTAACTGCACCGCACAGCGGTCTGCCTCACACAACTCATTATTATTCCCACAGGTAACTGCACCGCACAGCGATCTGCCTTACACAACTTATTATTATTCCCACAGGTAACTGCACCGCACAGCGATCTGCCTTACACAACTCATTATTCCCACAGGTAACTGCACCGCACAGCGATCTGCCTCACACAACTCATTATTCCCACAGGTAACTGCACCGCACAGCAATCTGCCTTACACAACTCATTATTCCTATAGGTTACTGCACCGCACAGTGATCTGCCTTACACAACTCATTATTCCTACAGGTTACTGCACCACACAGCGATCTGCCTTACACAACTCATTATTCCTACAGGTTACTGCACCGCACAGCGATCTGCCTTACACAACTCATTATTATTCCCACAGCTAACTGCACCGCACAGCGATCTGCCTTACACAACTCATTATTCCTACAGGTTACTGCACCGCACAGCGATCTGCCTTACACAACTCATTATTCCTACAGGTTACTGCACCGCACAGCGATCTGCCTTACACAGCTCATTATTATTCCCACAGGTAACTGCACCGCACAGCGATCTGTCTTACACAACTCATTATTATTCCCACAGGTAACTGCACCGCACAGCGATCTGCCTTACACAACTCATTATTCCTACAGGTTACTGCACCGCACAGCGATCTGCCTTACACAGCTCATTATTTTTCCCACAGGTAACTGCACCGCACAGCGATCTGCCTTACACAACTCATTATTATTCCCACAGGTAGCTGCACCGCACGGCGATCTGCCTTACACAACTCATTATTATTCCCACAGGTAACTGCACCGCACAGCGATCTGCCTTACACAACTCATTATTATTCCCACAGGTAACTGCACCGCACAGCGATCTGCCTTACACAACTCATTATTATTCCCACAGGTAACTGCACCGCACAGCGATCTGCCTTACACAACTCATTATTCCACCAGGATACTGCACCGCACAGCAATCCGCCTCACACAACTCATTATTCCCACAGGTAACTGCACCACACAGCGATCTGCCTTACACAACTCATTATTCCTACAGGTTACTGCACCGCACAGTGATCTGCCTTACACAACTCATTATTCCTACAGGTTACTGCACCGCACAGCGATCTGCCTTACACAACTCATTATTATTCCCACAGGTAACTGCACTGCACAGCGATCTGCCTTACACAACTCATTATTCCCACAGGTAACTGCACCGCACAGCGATCTGCCTTACACAACTCATTATTCCCACAGGTAACTGCACCGCACAGCGATCTGCCTCACACAACTCATTATTCCCACAGGTAACTGCACCGCACAGCGATCTGCCTTACACAACTCATTATTCCTACAGGTTACTGCACCGCACAGTGATCTGCCTTACACAACTCATTATTCCTACAGGTTACTGCACCGCACAGCGATCTGCCTTACACAACTCATTATTCCTACAGGTTACTGCACCGCACAGCGATCTGCCTTACACAACTCATTATTATTCCCACAGGTAACTGCACCGCACAGCGATCTGCCTTACACAACTCATTATTCCTACAGGTTACTGCACCGCACAGCGATCTGCCTTACACAACTCATTATTCCTACAGGTTACTGCACCACACAGCGATCTGCCTTACACAACTCATTATTCCTACAGGTTACTGCACCGCACAGCGATCTGCCTTACACAACTCATTATTATTCCCACAGGTAACTGCACCGCACAGCGATCTCCCTTACACAACTCATTATTCCTACAGGTTACTGCACCGCACAGCGATCTGCCTTACACAACTCATTATTCCTACAGGTTACTGCACCGCACAGCGATCTGCCTTACACAACTCATTATTATTCCCACAGGTAACTGCACCGCACAGCGATCTGCCTTACACAACTCATTATTATTCCCACAGGTAACTGCACCGCACAGCGATCTGCCTTACACAACTCATTATTATTCCTACAGGTAACTGCACCGCACAGCGATCTGCCTTACACAACTCATTATTATTCCCACAGGTAACTGCACCGCACAGCGATCTGCCTTACACAACTCATTATTCCACCAGGATACTGCACCGCACAGCAATCTGCCTCACACAACTCATTATTCCTACAGGTTACTGCACCGCACAGCAATCCGCCTCACACAACTCATTATTCCTACAGGTTACTGCACCGCACAGCGATCTGCCTTACACAACTCATTATTCCTACAGGTTACTGCACCGCACAGCGATCTGCCTCACACAACTCATTATTATTCCCACAGGTAACTGCACCGCACAGCGATCTGCCTTACACAACTCATTATTCCCACAGGTAACTGCACCGCACAGCGATCTGCCTCACACAACTCATTATTCCCACAGGTAACTGCACCGCACAGCGATCTGCCTTACACAACTCATTATTCCTACAGTTTACTGCACCGCACAGTGATCTGCCTTACACAACTCATTATTCCTACAGGTTACTGCACCGCACAGCGATCTGCCTTACACAACTCATTATTCCTACAGGTTACTGCACCGCACAGCGATCTGCCTTACACAACTCATTATTCCTACAGGTTACTGCACCGCACAGCGATCTGCCTTACACAACTCATTATTATTCCCACAGGTTACTGCACCGCACAGCGATCTGCCTTACACAACTCATTATTATTCATCCAGGTAACTGCACCGCACAGCAATCCGCCTCACACAACTCATTATTCCTACAGGTTACTGCACCGCACAGCGATCTGCCTCACACAACTCATTATTATTCCCACAGGTAACAGCACCACACAGCGATCTGCCTTACACAACTCATTATTCCTACAGGTTACTGCACCGCACAGCGATCTGCCTTACACAACTCATTATTATTCCCACAGGTAACTGCACCGCACAGCGATCTGCCTTACACAACTCATTATTCCCACAGGTAACTGCACCGCACAGCGATCTGCCTCACACAGCTCATTATTCCCACAGGTAACTGCACCGCACAGCGATCTGCCTTACACAACTCATTATTCCTACAGGTTACTGCACCGCACAGCGATCTGCCTTACACAACTCATTATTCCTACAGGTTACTGCACCGCACAGCGATCTGTCTTACACAACTCATTATTCCTACAGGTTACTGCACCGCACAGCGATCTGCCTTACACAACTCATTATTATTCCCACAGGTAACTGCACCGCACAGCGATCTGCCTTACACAACTCATTATTCCTACAGGTTACTGCACCGCACAGCGATCTGCCTTACACAACTCATTATTCCACCAGGTTACTGCACCGCACAGTGATCTGCCTTACACAACTCATTATTCATGCAGGTTACTGCACCGCACAGCGATCTGCCTTACACAACTCATTATTCCACCAGGTTACTCCACCGCACAGCGATCTGCCTTACACAACTCATTATTCCTACAGGTAACTGCACCGCACAGCGATCCGCCTTACACAGCTCATTATTCCTACAGGTAACTGCACCGCACAGCGATCTGCCTTACACAACTCATTATTCCTACAGGTAACTGCACCGCACAGCGATCTGCCTTACACAACTCATTATTCCTACAGGTAACTGCACCGCACAGAGATCTGCCTTACACAACTCATTATTTCTACAGGTTACTGCACCGCACAGCGATCTGCCTTACACAACTCATTATTCCTACAGGTTACTGCACCGCACAGCGATCTGCCTTACACAACTCATTATTCCCACAGGTTACTGCACCGCACAGCGATCTGCCTTACACAGCTCATTATTCATCCAGGTTACTCCACCGCACAGCGATCTGCCTTACACAACTCATTATTCATCCAGGATACTGCACCGCACGGTGATCTGCCTTACACAACTCATTATTCATCCAGGATACTGCACCGCACAGCGATCTGCCTCACACAACTCATTATTCCCACAGGTAACTGCACCGCACAGCGATCTGCCTCACACAAGTCATTATTCCTACAGGTTACTGCACCGCACAGTGATCTGCCTTATACAGCTCATTATTCCGAAGACACTGGAGGAGTGTGTGTAGGTATGTACTAATGTGATCATACACTCTAGTACATATCCTGCAGTGCAGACGCTGGAGGAGTGTGGGTTGGTATGTACTAATGTGATCATACGCTCTAGTACATACCCTGCAGTGCAGATGCTGGAGGAGTGTGTGTCGGCATATACTAATGTGATCATACGCTCTAGTACATACCCTGCAGTGCAGACGCTGGAGGAGTGTGTGTTGGTATGTACTAATGTGATCATACGCTCTAGTACATACCCTACAGTGCAGACGCTGGAGGAGTGTGTGTTGGTACGTACTAATGTGATTATACGCTCTAGTACATACCCTGCAGTACAGACGCTGGAGGAGTGTGTGTTGGTATGTTCTAATGTGATCATACGCTCTAGTACATACCCTGCAGTACAGATGCTGGAGGAGTGTGTGTCGGTATGTACTAATGTGATCATACGCTCTAGTACATACCCTGCAGTACAGGCGCTGGAGGAGTGTGTGTCGGTATGTACTAATGTGATCATACGCTCTAGTACATACCCTGCAGTGCAGACGCTGGAGGAGTATGTGTCGGTATGTACTAATGTGATCATACGCTCTAGTACATACCCTGCAGTGCAGACGCTGGAGGAGTGTGTGTCGGTATGTACTAATGTGATCATACGCTCTAGTACATACCCTGCAGTGCAGACGCTGGAGGAGTGTATGTCGGTATGTACTAATGTGATCATACGCTCTAGTACATACCCTTCAGTGCAGACGCTGGAGGAGTGTGTGTACCGATATGTACTAATGTGATCATACGCTCTAGTACATACCCTGTAGTGCAGACGCTGGAGGAGTGTGTGTCGGTATGTACTAATGTGATCATACGCTCTAGTACATACCCTGCAGTACAGATGCTGGAGGAGTGTGTGTCGGTATGTACTAATGTGATCATACGCTCTAGTACATACCCTGCAGTGCAAATCCTGGAGGAGTGTATCGGTATGTACTAATGTGATCATACGCTGTAGTACATACCCTGCAGTGCAGACGCTGGAGGAGTGTGTCTGTGTCGGTATGTACTAAGGTGATCATACGCCCTAGTACATACCCTGCTGTGCAGACGCTTGAGGAGTGTGTGTGTCGGTATGTACTAATGTGATCATACGCTCTAGTACATACCCTGCAGTGCAGACGCTGGAGGAGTGTGTGTTGGTATGTAGTAATGTGATCATACACTCTAGTACATACCCTACAGTGCAGATGCTGGGGGAGTGTGTGTGTCCGTATGTACTAATGTGATCATATGCTCTAGTACGTACCCTGCAGTGCAGACGCTGGAGGAGTGTGTGTCGGTATGTACTAATGTGATCATACGCTCTAGTACATACCCTGCAGTGCGGACACTGGAGGAGTGTGTGTCGGTATGTACTAATGTGATCATACGCTCTAGTACATACCCTATAGTGCAGGTGCTGGAGGAGTGTGTGTCGGTATGTACTAATGTGATCGTACGCTCTAGTACATACCCTGCAGTGCAGGCACTGGAGGAGTGTGCGTTGGTATGTACTAAAGTGATCACACGCTCTAGTACATACCCTGCAGTGCAGACGCTGGAGGAGTGTGCATCGGTATGTACTAATGTGATCATACGCTCTAGTACATACCCTGCTGTGCAGACGCTGGAGGAGTGTGTGTCGGTATGTACGAATGTGATCATACACTCTAGTACATATCCTGCTGTGCAGACGCTGGAGGAGTGTGTGTTGGTATGTACTAATGTGATCATACTCTCTAGTACATACCCCGCAGTGCAGACGCTGGAGGAGTGTGTGTCGGTATGTACTAATGTGATCATACGCTCTAGTACATACCATGCTGTGCAGACGCTGGAGGAGTGTGTGTGTCGGTATGTACTAATGTGATCATACGCTCTAGTACATACCCTGCAGTGCAGACGCTGGAGGAGTGTGTGTCGGTATGTACTAATGTGATCATACTCTCTAGTACATACCCAACAGTGCAGACGCTGGAGGAGTGTGTGTCGGTATGTTCTAATGTGATCATACGCTCTAGTACATACCCTGCTGTGCAGACACTGGAGGAGTGTGTGTCAGTATGTACTAATGTGATCATACGCTCTAGTACATACCCTGCAGTGCAGACGCTGGAGGAGTGTGTGTTGGTATGTACTTATGTAATCATACGCTCTAGTACATACCCTGCTGTGCAGACGCTTGAGGAGTGTGAGTGTCGGTATGTACTAATGTGATCATACTGTCTAGTACATACCCAACAGTGCAGACGCTGGAGGAGTGTGTGTCGGTATGTACTAATGTGATCATACGCTCTAGTACATACCCTGCTGTGCAGACACTGGAGGAGTGTGTGTCGGTATGTACTAATGTGATCATACTCTCTAGTACATACCCAACAGTGCAGACGCTGGAGGAGTGTGTGTCGGTATGTACTAATGTGATCATACGCTCTAGTACATACCCTGCTGTGCAGACACTGGAGGAGTGTGTGTCGGTATGTACTAATGTGATCATACTCTCTAGTACATACCCTACAGTGCAGACGCTGGAGAAGTGTGTGTTGGTATGTACTAATGTGATCACACGCTCTAGTACATACCCTGCAGTGCAGACGCTGGAGGAGTGTGTGTTGGTATGTACTAATGTGATCATACGCTCTAGTACATACCCTGCAGTGCAGACGCTGGAGGAGTGTGTGTTGGTATGTACTAATGTGATCATACGCTCTAGTACATACCCTTCAGTGCAGACGCTGGAGGAGTGTGTGTTGGTATGTACTAATGTGATCATACGCTCTAGTACATACCCTGCGGTGCAGGTGCTGGAGGAGTGTGTGTCGGTATGTACTAATGTGATCATACACTCTAGTACATACCCTGCGGTGCAGGTGCTGGAGGAGTGTGTGTCGGTATGTACTAATGTGATCATACACTCTAGTACATACCCTGCGGTGCAGGTGCTGGAGGAGTGTGTGTCGGTATGTACTAATGTGATCATACGCTCTAGTACATACCCTGCTGTGCAGACGCTTGAGGAGTGTGTGTGTCAGTATGTACTAATGTGATCATACTCTCTAGTACATACCGTGCAGTGCAGACGTTGGAGGAGTGTGTGTGTTGGTATGTACTAATGTGATCATACTCTCTAGTACATACCCTGCAGTGCTGACGCTGGGGGAGTGTGTGTCCGTATGTACTAATGTGATCATACGCTCTAGTACATACCCTGCAGTGAAGGTGATGGAGGAGTGTGTGTCGGTATGTACTAATGTGATCATACACTCTAGTACATACCTTGCAGTGAAGGTGATGGAGGAGTGTGTGTCGGTATGTACTAATGTGATCATACTCTCTAGTACATACCCTGCAGTGCAGACGCTGGAAGAGTGTGAGTGTCGGTATGTACTAATGTGATCATACGCTCTAGTACATACCCTGCAGTGCAGACGCTGGAAGAGTGTGAGTGTCGGTATGTACTAATGTGATCATATGCTCTAGTACATACCCTGCAGTACAGATGCTGGAGGAGTGTGTGTCGGTATGTACTAATGTGGTCATACGCTCTAGTACATACCCTGCAGTGCGGATGCTGGAGGAGTGTGTGTCGGTATGTACTAATGTGGTCATACGCTCTAGTACATACCCTGCAGTGCAGATGCTGGAGGAGTATGTGTCGGTATGTACTAATGTGATCATACGCTCTAGTATATACCCTGCAGTGCGGATGCTGGAGGAGTGTGTGTCGGTATGTACTAATGTGATCATACGCTCTAGTACATACCCTGCGGTGCAGCCACTGGATGAGTGAGTGTCAGTATGTACTAATGTGATCATACACTCTAGTACATACCCTGCAGTGCAGACGCTGGAGGAGTGTGTGTACTGACATGTATTAATGTGATCATATGCTGTAGTACATACCCTGCAGTGCAGACGCTGGAGGAGTGTGTGTTGGTATGTACTAATGTAATCATACGCTCTAGTACATACCCTGCAGTACAGATGCTGGAAGAGTGTGTGTCTGTATGTACTAATGTGATCATACGCTCTAGTACATACCCTGCGGTGCAGCCACTGGAGGAGTGAGTGTCAGTATGTACTAATGTGATCATACACTCTAGTACATACCCTGCAGTGCAGACGCTGGAGGAGTGTGTGTACTGACATGTATTAATGTGATCATACGCTGTAGTACATACCCTGCAGTGCAGACGATGGAGGAGTATGTGTCGGTATGTACTAATGTGACCATACGCTCTAGTACATACCCTGCAGTGCAGACGCTGGAGGAGTGTGTGTCGGTATGTACCAATGTGATCATACGCTCTAGTACATACCCTACAGTGCAGACGCTGGAGGAGTGTGTGTCGGTATGTACTAATGTGATCATACGCTCTAGTACATATCCTGCAGTGCAGACGCTGGAGGAGTGTGTGTCGGTGTGTAGTAATGTGATCATACACTCTAGTACATACCCTGCAGTGCAGACGCTGGAGGAGTGTGTGTCGGTATGTACTAATTTGATCATACGCTCTAGTACATACCCTGCAGTATAGACACTGGAGGAGTGTGTGTCGGTATGTACTAATGTGATCATACGCTCTAGTACATACCCTTCAGTGCAGACGATGGAGGAGTGTGTGTGTCGGTATGTACTAATGTGATCATACGCTCTAGTACATACCCTGCAGTGCAGACGCTGGAGGAGTGTGTGTTGGTATGTACTAATGTGATCATACGCTCTAGTACCTACCCTGCAGTGCAGACACTGGAGGAGTGTGTGTCGGTATGTACTAATGTGATCATACGCTCTAGTACATACCCTACAGTGCAGACGCTGGAGAAGTGTGTGTCGGTATGTACTAATGTGATCATACGCTCTAGTACATACCCTGCAGTGCAGACGCTGGAGGAGTGTGTGTGTCGGTATGTACTAATGTGATCATACGCTCTAGTACATACCCTGCAGTGCAGACCCTGGAGGAGTGTGTGTCGGTATGTACTAATGTGATCATACTCTCTAGTACATATCCTGCAGTGCAGACGCTGGAGAAGTGTGTGTCGGTATGTACTAATGTGATCATACGCTCTAGTACATACCCTGCAGTGCAGACGCTGGAGGAGTGTGTGTCGGTATGTACTAATGTGATCATACGCTCTAGTACATACCCTGCAGTGCAGACGCTGGAGGAGTGTGTGTCGGTATGTACTAATGTGATCATACGCTCTAGTACATACCCTGCAGTGCAGACGCTGGAGGAGTGTGTGTCGGTATGTACTAATGTGATCATACGCTCTAGTACATACCCTGCAGTGCAGACGCTGGAGGAGTGTGTGTGTCGGTATGTACTAATGTGATCATACGCTCTAGTACATACCCTGCAGTGCAGACCCTGGAGGAGTGTGTGTCGGTATGTACTAATGTGATCATACTCTCTAGTACATACCCTGCAGTGCAGACGCTGGAGGAGTGTGTGTCGGTATGTACTAATGTGATCATACGCTCTAGTACATATCCTGCAGTGCAGACGCTGGAGGAGTGTGTGTGTCGGTATGTACTAATGTGATCATACGCTCTAGTACATACCCTGCAGTACAGACGCTGGAGGAGTGTGTGTCGGTATGTACTAATGTGATCATACGCTCTAGTACATACCCTGCAGTGTAGTGGGGGTGTACAGATCAGGTACAGGAGGGATGTAGTAGTGGGGGTGTACAGATCAGGTACAGGAGGGGTGTAGTAGTGGAGGTGTATAGATCTGGTACAGGAGTGGTGTAGTAGTGGGGGGTGTATAGATCAGGTACAGGAGGGGTGTAGTAGTGAGGGGTGTACAGATCAGGTACAGGAGGGGTGTAGTAGTGGGGGGTGTATAGATCAGGTACAGGAGGGGTGTAGTAGTGGCGGTGTATAGATCAGGTACAGGAGGGGTGTAGTAGTGGCGGTGTATAGATCAGGTACAGGAGGGGTGTAGTAGTGAGGGGTGTATAGATCAGGTACAGGAGGGGTGTAGTAGTGGGGGGGTGTATAGATCAGGTACAGGAGGGGTGTAGTTGTGAGGGGTGTATAGATCAGATACAGGAGGGGTGTAGTAGTGGCGGTATACAGATCAGGTACAGGAGGGGTGTAGTAGTGGGGGGTGTATAGATCAGGTACAGGAGGGGTGTAGTAGTGGGGGGTGTATAGATCAGGTACAGGAGGGGTGTAGTAGTAGGGGGTGTACAGATCAGGTACAGGAGGGGTGTAGTAGTGGGGGGGTATAGATCAGGTACAGGAGGGATGTAGTAGTGAGGGGTGTACAGATTAGGTACAGGAGGGGTGTAGTAGTGGGGGGGTATAGATCAGGTACAGGGGGGGTGTAGTAATGGGGGGTGTATAGATCAGGTACAGGAGGGGTGTAGTAGTGGGGGGAGTGTATAGATCAGGTACAGGAGGGGTGTAGTAGTGGCGGTGTATAGATCAGGTACAGGACGGGTGTAGTAGTGGGGGGTGTATAGATCAGGTACAGGAGGGGTGTAGTAGTGGAGATGTATAGATCAGGTACAGGAGGGATGTAGTAGTGGGGGGGTGTATAGATCATTTACAGGAGGGGTGTAGTAGTGGGGGGTGTATAGATCATTTACAGGAGGGGTGTAGTAGTGGGGGGTGTATAGATCAGGTACAGGTGGGGTGTAGTAGTGAGGGGTGTATAGATCAGGTACAGGAGGGGTGTAGTAGTGAGGGGTGTATAGATCAGGTACAGGAGGGGTGTAGTAGTGGCGGTATACAGATCAGGTACAGGAGGGGTGTAGTAGTGGGGGGTGTATAGATCAGGTACAGGAGGGGTGTAGTAGTGGGGGGTGTACAGATCAGGTACAGGAGGGGTGTAGTAGTGGGGGGGTATAGATCAGGTACAGGAGGGGTGTAGTAGTGGGGGGTGTATAGATCAGGTACAGGAGGGGTGTAGTAGTGGGGGGTGTATAGATCAGGTACAGGAGGGGTGTAGTAGTGGGGGGGTGTATAGATCAGGTACAGGAGGGGTGTAGTAGTGGAGGTGTATAGATCAGGTACAGGAGGGGGTGTAGTAGTGGGGAGATGTACAGATCAGGTACAGGAGGGGTGTAGTAGTGGGTGGGTGTATAGATCAGGTACAGGAGGGGTGTAGTAGTGGAGGTGTATAGATCAGGTACAGGAGGGGGTGTAGTAGTGGGGAGATGTACAGATCAGGTACAGGAGGGGTGTAGTAGTGGGTGGGTGTATAGATCAGGTACAGGAGGGGTGTAGTAGTGGGGTGGGTGTATAAATCAGGTACAGGAGGGATGTAGTAGTGGGGGGTGTATAGATCAGGTACAGGAGGGGTGTAGTAGTGGGGGGTGTATAGATCAGGTACAGGAGGGGTGTAGTAGTGGGGGTGTATAGATCAGGCACAGGAGGGATGTAGTAGTGGGGGGTGTATAGATCAGGTACAGGAGGGGTGTAGTAGTGGGGGGTGTATAGATCAGGTACAGGAGGGATGTAGTAGTGGGGGGGTGTACAGATCAGGTACAGGAGGGGTGTAGTAGTTGGGGGGTGTATAGATCAGGTACAGGAGGGGTGTAGTAGTGAGGGGTGTATAGATCAGGTACAGGAGGGGTGTAGTAGTGGGGGGGTATAGATCAGGTACAGGAGGGGTGTAGTAGTGGGGGGTGTATAGATCAGGTACAGGAGGGGTGTAGTAGTGAGGGGTGTATAGATCAGGTACAGAAGGGGTGTAGTAGTGGGGGGTGTATAGATCAGGTACAGGAGGGGTGTAGTAGTGGGGGGTGTACAGATCAGGTACAGGAGGGGTGTAGTAGAGGGGGGTGTACAGATCAGGTACAGGAGGGGTGTAGTAGAGGGGGGTGTATTGATCAGGTACAGGAGGGGTGTAGTAGTGGGGGTGTATAGATCAGGTACAGGAGGGGTGTAGTAGTGGGGGGTGTATAGATCAGGTACAGGAGGGGGTGTAGTAGTGGGGGTGTACAGACCAGGTACAGGAGGGGTGTAGTAGTGGGGGGTGTATAGATCAGGTACAGGAGGGGTGTAGTAGTGGGGGGTGTACAGATCAGGTACAGGAGGGGTGTAGTAGTAGTGAGGGGTGTACAGATCAGGTACAGGAGGGGTGTAGTAGTGGGGGGTGTACAGATCAGGTACAGGACGGGTGTAGTAGTAGTGAGGGGTGTACAGATCAGGTACAGGAGGGGGTGTAGTAGTGGAGGTGTATAGATCAGGTACTGGAGGGGTGTAGTAGTGGGGGGGGTGTACAGACCAGGTACAGGAGGGGGTGTAGTAGTGGGGGTGTATAGATCAGGTACAGGAGGGGTGTAGTAGTGGGGGGTGTATAGATCAGGTACAGGAGGGGTGTAGTAGTGGGGGGTGTACAGATCAGGTAGAGGAGGGGTGTAGTAGTGGGGGGGTATAGATCAGGTACAGGAGGGATGTAGTAGTGAGGGGTGTACAGATCAGGTACAGGAGGGGTATAGTAGTGGGGGGGTATAGATCAGGTACAGGAGGGGTGTAGTAATGGGGGGTGTATAGATCAGGTACAGGAGGGGTGTAGTAGTGGGGGGAGTGTATAGATCAGGTACAGGAGGGGTGTAGTAGTGGCGGTGTATAGATCAGGTACAGGACGGGTGTAGTAGTGGGGGGTGTATAGATCAGGTACAGGAGGGGTGTAGTAGTGGAGATGTATAGATCAGGTACAGGAGGGATGTAGTAGTGGGGGGGTGTATAGATCATTTACAGGAGGGGTGTAGTAGTGGGGGGTGTATAGATCAGGTACAGGAGGGGTGTAGTAGTGAGGGGTGTATAGATCAGGTACAGGAGGGGTGTAGTAGTGGGGGGGGGTGTATAGATCAGGTACAGGAGGGGTGTAGTAGTGGGGGGTGTATAGATCAGGTACAGGAGGGGTGTAGTAGTGGAGATGTATAGATCAGGTACAGGAGGGGTGTAGTAGTGGGGGGTGTATAGATCAGGTACAGGAAGGGTGTAGTAGTGGGGGGTGTATAGATCAGGTACAGGAGGAGTGTAGTAGGGGGGGTGTACAGATCAGGTACAGGAGGGGTGTAGTAGTGGGGGTGTATAGATCAGGTACAGGAGGGATGTAGTAGTAGGGGGTGTATAGATCAGGTACAGGAGGGGATGTAGTAGTGGGGGGTGTACAGATCAGGTACAGGAGGGGTGTAGTAGTGGAGGTGTACAGATCAGGTACAGGAGGGATGTAGTAGTGAGGGGTGTACAGATCAGGTACAGGAGGGGTGTAGTAGTGGGGGTGTATAGATCAGGTACAGGAGGGGTGTAGTAGTGGGGGGTGTATAGATCAGGGACAGGAGGGGTGTAGTAGTGGGGGGTGTATAGATCAGGTACAGGAGGGATGTAGTAGTGAGGGGTGTACAGATTAGGTACAGGAGGGGTGTAGTAGTGGGGGGGTATAGATCAGGTACAGGAGGGGTGTAGTAATGGGGGGTGTATAGATCAGGTACAGGAGGGGTGTAGTAGTGGGGGGAGTGTATAGATCAGGTACAGGAGGGGTGTAGTAGTGGCGGTGTATAGATCAGGTACAGGACGGGTGTAGTAGTGGGGGGTGTATAGATCAGGTACAGGAGGGGTGTAGTAGTGGAGATGTATAGATCAGGTACAGGAGGGATGTAGTAGTGGGGGGGTGTATAGATCATTTACAGGAGGGGTGTAGTAGTGGGGGGTGTATAGATCATTTACAGGAGGGGTGTAGTAGTGGGGGGTGTATAGATCAGGTACAGGTGGGGTGTAGTAGTGAGGGGTGTATAGATCAGGTACAGGAGGGGTGTTTTAGTGAGGGGTGTATAGATCAGGTACAGGAGGGGTGTAGTAGTGGCGGTATACAGATCAGGTACAGGAGGGGTGTAGTAGTGGGGGGTGTATAGATCAGGTACAGGAGGGGTGTAGTAGTGGGGGGTGTACAGATCAGGTACAGGAGGGGTGTAGTAGTGGGGGGGTATAGATCAGGTACAGGAGGGGTGTAGTAGTGGGGGGTGTATAGATCAGGTACAGGAGGGGTGTAGTAGTGGGGGGTGTATAGATCAGGTACAGGAGGGGTGTAGTAGTGGGGGGTGTATAGATCAGGTACAGGAGGGGTGTAGTAGTGGGGGGGTGTATAGATCAGGTACAGGAGGGGTGTAGTAGTGGAGGTGTATAGATCAGGTACAGGAGGGGGTGTAGTAGTGGGGAGATGTACAGATCAGGTACAGGAGGGGTGTAGTAGTGGGTGGGTGTATAGATCAGGTACAGGAGGGGTGTAGTAGTGGAGGTGTATAGATCAGGTACAGGAGGGGGTGTAGTAGTGGGGAGATGTACAGATCAGGTACAGGAGGGGTGTAGTAGTGGGTGGGTGTATAGATCAGGTACAGGAGGGGTGTAGTAGTGGGGGGGGTGTATAGATCAGGTACAGGAGGGATGTAGTAGTGGGGGGTGTATAGATCAGGTACAGGAGGGGTGTAGTAGTGGGGGGTGTATACATCAGGTACAGGAGGGGTGTAGTAGTGGGGGTGTATAGATCAGGCACAGGAGGGATGTAGTAGTGGTGGGTGTATAGATCAGGTACAGGAGGGGTGTAGTAGTGGGGGGTGTATAGATCAGGTACAGAAGGGGTGTAGTAGTGGGGGGTGTATAGATCAGGTACAGGAGGGGTGTAGTAGTGGGGGGTGTACAGATCAGGTACAGGAGGGGTGTAGTAGTGGGGGGTGTATTGATCAGGTACAGGAGGGGTGTAGTAGTGGGGGTGTATAGATCAGGTACAGGAGGGGTGTAGTAGTGGGGGGTGTATAGATCAGGTACAGGAGGGGGTGTAGTAGTGGGGGTGTACAGACCAGGTACAGGAGGGGTGTAGTAGTGGGGGGTGTATAGATCAGGTACAGGAGGGGTGTAGTAGTGGGGGGTGTACAGATCAGGTACAGGAGGGGTGTAGTAGTAGTGAGGGGTGTACAGATCAGGTACAGGAGGGGTGTAGTAGTGGGGGGTGTACAGATCAGGTACAGGACGGGTGTAGTAGTAGTGAGGGGTGTACAGATCAGGTACAGGAGGGGGTGTAGTAGTGGAGGTGTATAGATCAGGTACTGGAGGGGTGTAGTAGTGGGGGGGGTGTACAGACCAGGTACAGGAGGGGGTGTAGTAGTAGGGGTGTATAGATCAGGTACAGGAGGGGTGTAGTAGTGGGGGGTGTATAGATCAGGTACAGGAGGGGTGTAGTAGTGGGGGGTGTACAGATCAGGTACAGGAGGGGTGTAGTAGTGGGGGGGTATAGATCAGGTACAGGAGGGATGTAGTAGTGAGGGGTGTACAGATCAGGTACAGGAGGGGTATAGTAGTGGGGGGGTATAGATCAGGTACAGGAGGGGTGTAGTAATGGGGGGTGTATAGATCAGGTACAGGAGGGGTGTAGTAGTGGGGGGAGTGTATAGATCAGGTACAGGAGGGGTGTAGTAGTGGCGGTGTATAGATCAGGTACAGGACGGGTGTAGTAGTGGGGGGTGTATAGATCAGGTACAGGAGGGGTGTAGTAGTGGAGATGTATAGATCAGGTACAGGAGGGATGTAGTAGTGGGGGGGTGTATAGATCATTTACAGGAGGGGTGTAGTAGTGGGGGGTGTATAGATCAGGTACAGGAGGGGTGTAGTAGTGAGGGGTGTATAGATCAGGTACAGGAGGGGTGTAGTAGTGGGGGGGTGTATAGATCAGGTACAGGAGGGGTGTAGTAGTGGGGGGTGTATAGATCAGGTACAGGAGGGGTGTAGTAGTGGAGATGTATAGATCAGGTACAGGAGGGGTGTAGTAGTGGGGGGTGTATAGATCAGGTACAGGAAGGGTGTAGTAGTGGGGGGTGTATAGATCAGGTACAGGAGGAGTGTAGTAGGGGGGGTGTACAGATCAGGTACAGGAGGGGTGTAGTAGTGGGGGTGTATAGATCAGGTACAGGAGGGATGTAGTAGTAGGGGGTGTATAGATCAGGTACAGGAGGTGATGTAGTAGTGGGGGGTGTACAGATCAGGTACAGGAGGGGTGTAGTAGTGGAGGTGTATAGATCAGGTACAGGAGGGATGTAGTAGTGAGGGGTGTACAGATCAGGTACAGGAGGGGTGTAGTAGTGGGGGTGTATAGATCAGGTACAGGAGGGGTGTAGTAGTGGGGGGTGTATAGATCAGGGACAGGAGGGGTGTAGTAGTGGGGGGTGTATAGATCAGGTACAGGAGGGATGTAGTAGTGAGGGGTGTACAGTTCATGGACAGGAGGGGTGTAGTAGTGGGGGTTGTATAGATCAGGTACAGTAGGGGGTGTAGTAGTGGGGGTGTATAGATCAGGTACAGGAGGGGTGTAGGAGTGGGGGGTGTATAGATCAGGTACAGGAGGGGTGTAGTAGTGGGGGTGTATAGATCAGGTACAGGATGGGTGTAGTAGTGGGGGGTGTATAGATCAGG
Source organism: Rhinophrynus dorsalis (assembly GCA_037306005.1). NCBI lineage: Eukaryota > Metazoa > Chordata > Amphibia > Anura > Rhinophrynidae > Rhinophrynus > Rhinophrynus dorsalis. Next base: position 27,399 of record JBBDGT010000156.1, on the reverse strand, counting down.
TACAGGAGGGGTGTAGTAGTGGGGGGTGTATAGATCAGGTACAGGAGGGGTGTAGTAGTGGGGGGTGTATAGATCAGGTACAGGAGGGGTGTAGTAGTGGGGGGGTGTATAGATCAGGTACAGGAGGGGTGTAGTAGTGGAGGTGTATAGATCAGGTACAGGAGGGGGTGTAGTAGTGGGGAGATGTACAGATCAGGTACAGGAGGGGTGTAGTAGTGGGTGGGTGTATAGATCAGGTACAGGAGGGGTGTAGTAGTGGAGGTGTATAGATCAGGTACAGGAGGGGGTGTAGTAGTGGGGAGATGTACAGATCAGGTACAGGAGGGGTGTAGTAGTGGGTGGGTGTATAGATCAGGTACAGGAGGGGTGTAGTAGTGGGGGGGGTGTATAGATCAGGTACAGGAGGGATGTAGTAGTGGGGGGTGTATAGATCAGGTACAGGAGGGGTGTAGTAGTGGGGGGTGTATAGATCAGGTACAGGAGGGGTGTAGTAGTGGGGGTGTATAGATCAGGCACAGGAGGGATGTAGTAGTGGGGGGTGTATAGATCAGGTACAGGAGGGGTGTAGTAGTGGGGGGTGTATAGATCAGGTACAGGAGGGATGTAGTAGTGGGGGGGTGTACAGATCAGGTACAGGAGGGGTGTAGTAGTTGGGGGGTGTATAGATCAGGTACAGGAGGGGTGTAGTAGTGAGGCGTGTATAGATCAGGTACAGGAGGGGTGTAGTAGTGGGGGGGTATAGATCAGGTACAGGAGGGGTGTAGTAGTGGGGGGTGTATAGATCAGGTACAGGAGGGGTGTAGTAGTGGGGGGTGTATAGATCAGGTACAGGAGGGGTGTAGTAGTGGGGGGTGTATAGATCAGGTACAGGAGGGGTGTAGTAGTGGGGGGTGTACAGATCAGGTACAGGAGGGGTGTAGTAGTGGGGGGTGTATTGATCAGGTACAGGAGGGGTGTAGTAGTGGGGGTGTATAGATCAGGTACAGGAGGGGTGTAGTAGTGGGGGGTGTATAGATCAGGTACAGGAGGGGGTGTAGTAGTGGGGTTGTACAGACCAGGTACAGGAGGGGTGTAGTAGTGGGGGGTGTATAGATCAGGTACAGGAGGGGTGTAGTAGTGGGGGGTGTACAGATCAGGTACAGGAGGGGTGTAGTAGTAGTGAGGGGTGTACAGATCAGGTACAGGAGGGGTGTAGTAGTGGGGGGTGTACAGATCAGGTACAGGACGGGTGTAGTAGTAGTGAGGGGTGTACAGATCAGGTACAGGAGGGGGTGTAGTAGTGGAGGTGTATAGATCAGGTACTGGAGGGGTGTAGTAGTGGGGGGGGTGTACAGACCAGGTACAGGAGGGGGTGTAGTAGTGGGGGTGTATAGATCAGGTACAGGAGGGGTGTAGTAGTGGGGGGTGTATAGATCAGGTACAGGAGGGGGTGTAGTAGTGGGGGGTGTATAGATCAGGTACAGGAGGGGGTGTAGTAGTGGGGGGTGTATAGATCAGGTACAGGAGGGGTGTAGTAGTGGGGGTGTACAGATCAGGTACAGGAGGGTTGTAGTAGTGAGGGGTGTACAGATCAGGTACAGGAGGGGTGTAGTAGTGGGGGTGTATAGATCAGGTACAGGAGGGGTGTAGTAGTGAGGGGTGTATAGATCAGGTACAGGAGGGGGTGTAGAAGTGGGGGGTGTATAGATCAGGTACAGGAGGGGTGTAGTAGTGGAGGGGTGTACAGACCAGGTACAGGAGGGGGTGTAGAAGTGGGGGTGTATAGATCAGGTACAGGAGGAGTGTAGTAGTGGGGGGTGTATAGATCAGGTATAGGAGGGGGTGTAGTAGTGGGGGGTGTATAGATCAGGTACAGGAGGGGTGTAGTAGTGGGGGGTGTACAGATCAGGTACAGGAGGGGTGTAGTAGTGGGGGGTGTATAGATCAGGTACAGGAGGGATGTAGGAGTGGGGGGGTGTACAGATCAGGTACAGGAGGGGTGTAGTAGTGGGGGGGTGTATAGATCAGGTACAGGAGGGGTGTAGTAGTGGGGGGTGTATAGCTCAGGTACAGGAGGGGTGTAGTAGTGGCGGGTGTACAGATCTGGTACAGGAGGGGTGTAGTAGTGGGGGGTGTATAGATCAGGTACAGGAGGGGTGTAGTAGTGGGGGGTGTACAGATCAGGTACAGGAGGGGTGTAGTAGTGGGGGGTGTATAGATCAGGTACAGGAGGGGTGTAGTAGTGGGGGTGTATAGATCAGGTACAGGAGGGGTGTAGTAGTGGGGGGGGTATAGATCAGGTACAGTAGGGGGTGTAGTAGTGGGGGTGTACAGACCAGGTACAGGAGGGGTGTAGTAGTGGGGGGTGTATAGATCAGGTACAGGAGGGGTGTAGTAGTGGGGGGTGTACAGATCAGGTACAGGAGGGGTGTAGTAGTGGGGATATAGATCAGGTACAGGAGGGGTGTAGTAGTGAGGGGGTGTACAGATCAGGTACAGGAGGGATGTAGTAGTGAGGGGTGTACAGATCAGGTACAGGAGGGGGTGTAGTAGTGGGGGGTGTATAGATCAGGTACAGGAGGGGCTGTAGTAGTGGGGGTGTATAGATCAGGTACAGGAGGAGTGTAGTAGTGGGGGGGTGTATAGATCAGGTACAGGAGGGGTGTAGTAGTGGGGGTGTATAGATCAGGTACAGGAGGGGTGTAGTAGTGGGGGGGTGTATAGATCAGGTACAGGAGGAATGTAGTAGTGGGGGGTGTATAGATCAGGTACAGGAGGGGTGTATTAGTGGGGGTGTACAGATCAGGTACAGGAGGGGTGTAGTAGTGGGGGGTGTACAGATCAGGTACAGGAGGGGTGTAGTAGTGGGGGTGTACATATCAGGTACAGGAGGGGTGTAGTAGTGGGGGTGTACATATCAGGTACAGGAGGGGTGTAGTAGTGGGGGGTGTACAGATCATGTACAGGAGGGGCTGTAGGAGTGGGGGGTGTACAGATCAGGTACAGGAGGGGCTGTAGGAGTGGGGGGTGTATAGATCAGGTACAGGAGGGGTGTAGTAGTGGGGGGTGTATAGATCAGGTACAGGAGGGGTGTAGTAGTGGGGGGTGTATAGATCAGGTACAGGAGGGGTGTAGTAGTGGGGGTGTATAGATCAGGTACAGGAGGGGTGTAGTAGTGGGGGGGTGTACAGATCAGGTACAGGAGGGATGTAGTAGTGGGGGGGTGTATAGATCAGGTACAGGAGGGGTGTAGTAGTGGGGGGTGTATAGATCAGGTACAGGAGGGGTGTAGTAGTGGGGGTGTATAGATCAGGTACAGGAGGGGTGTAGTAGTGGGGGTGTATAGATCAGGTACAGGAGGGGTGTAGTAGTGAGGGGTGTATAGATCAGGTACAGGAGGGATGTAGTAGTGGGGGGGTGTATAGATCAGGTACAGGAGGAGTGTGTGTGGGGGTGTATAGATCAGGTACAGGAGGGGTGTAGTAGTGGGGGTGTATAGATCAGGTACAGGAGGGGTGTAGTAGTGAGGGGTGTATAGATCAGGTACAGGAGGGATGTAGTAGTGGGGGGGTGTATAGATCAGGTACAGGAGGAGTGTGTGTGGGGGTGTATAGATCAGGTACAGGAGGGGTGTAGTAGTGGGGGGTGTATAGATCAGGTACAGGAGGGGTGTAGTAGTGGGGGTGTATAGATCAGGTACAGGAGGGGTGTAGTAGGGGGGTGTATAGATCAGGTACAGGAGGGGTGTAGTAGTGAGGGGTGTATAGATCAGGTACAGGAGGGATGTAGTAGTGGGGGGGTGTATAGATCAGGTACAGGAGGAGTGTGTGTGGGGGTGTATAGATCAGGTACAGGAGGGGTGTAGTAGTGGGGGTGTATAGATCAGGTACAGGAGGGGTGTAGTAGTGAGCATACCTGGGAACTCTCCGGATTTGCCCCGGAGACTCCGGTTCTGACAGAGCTTTTCCGGGTCTCCGGAGCAGAGGCAGATTCCTCCGGATGTGGAGAGTTTCTATTGAAACTCTGCCACATCCGCTTTTTTCTCCCGTTGTGCCTCCGTCCCCAGCCTTCTGTGTGACACAATTAACCCTCTGAGTGCCAGAGTGGTACGGAATGCATTGCTTTGCAACGCATTCCGTACCACTCTGGCACTCAGAGGGTTAAATCCCCCCAACACTCGAGTTAAGCCCCGCCCCTTGTTGACGCGTTTAGCGTCATTTTTGTTACCCCCTGCTGAACAGAGGGCTACCCTCCGGGTAGCCCTCAAATGAAAGTTCCCAGGTATGGTAGTGAGGGGTGTATAGATCAGGTACAGGAGGGGTGTAGTAGTGGGGGGTGTATAGATCAGGTACAGGAGGGGGTGTAGTAGTGGGGGGTGTATAGATCAGGTACAGGAGGGGGTGTAGTAGTGGGGGTGTACAGATCAGGTACAGGAGGGGTGTAGTAGTGGGAGGTGTACAGATCAGGTAGAGGAGGGGCTGTAGTAGTAGTGAAGGGTGTACAGATCAGGTACAGGAGGGGTGTAGTAGTGGGGGGGTGTACAGATCAGGTACAGGAGGGGTGTAATAGTGGGGGGTGTACAGATCAGGTACAGGAGGGGTGTAGTAGTGGGAGGTGTACAGATCAGGTAGAGGAGGGGCTGCAGTAGTAGTGAGGGGTGTATAGATCAGGTACAGGAGGGGTGTAGTAGTGGGGGGGTGTACAGATCAGGTACAGGAGGGGTATAGTAGTTGGGGTGTACAGATCATGGACAGGAGGGGTGTAGTAGTGGGAGGTGTACAGATCAGGTAGAGGAGGGGCTGCAGTAGTAGTGAGGGGTGTATAGATCAGGTACAGGAGGGGTGTAGTAGTGGGGGGGTGTACAGATCAGGTACAGGAGGGGTATAGTAGTTGGGGTGTACAGATCATGGACAGGAGGGGTGTAGTAGTGGGGGGGTGTACAGATCAGGTACAGGAGGGGTGTAGTAGTGAGGGGTGTACAGATCAGGTACAGGAGGGTTGTAGTAGTGGGGGGGGGTGTACAGATCAGGTACAGGAGGGTTGTAGTAGTGGGGGGGTGTACAGATCAGGTACAGGAGGGGTGTAGTAGTGAGGGGTGTACAGATCAGGTACAGGAGGGTTGTAGTAGTAGGGGGGGGGGTACAGATCAGGTACAGGAGGGTTATATGGGGGTCGTACAGATCAGGTACAGGAGGGGTGTAGTAGTGGGGGGTGTATAGATCAGGTACAGGAGGGGTGTAGTAGTGGGGGGTGTAAAGATCAGGTACAGGAGGGGTGTAGATGTGGGGGTGTATAGATCAGGTACAGGAGGGGTGTAGTAGTGGGGGGTGTATAGATCAGGCACAGGAGGGGTGTAGTAGTGGGGGTGTATAGATCAGGTACAGGAGGGGTGTAGTAGTGGGGGGGGGTGTACAGATCAGGTGCAGGAGGGGTATGTGGGGGTCGTACAGATCATGGACAGGAGGGGTGTAGTAGTGGGGGGTGTATAGATCATGGACAGGAGGGGTGTAGTGGGGGATGGAGGTGTCTCTAACGGAAGCACATTCGTTAGTTGTATTAATTACAGTAAATAAAAATAAGCACTGGTCTGGTCAGTCCCTTTATTAGGAGGAGTCCAGATTTGAAGGCGGTGCTGCCCCCTAGAGGAAGACGTGGGACGATTCACTGGTACCAGATATGAATGAACAGGGACGCCGGATGGAGACTCTCCCCATGTCTGCTAAGCAGTGGGACGTGACGATAACCTGCACAGGAGAGAGAGGCGCATTGTACACTTCATATGGTTAATTCAAGGTGCCCCGTACACGAAGGGGAAATTGGGGTACACAAAATGCACTGCAGCCCACTGATAGAAATGTATATTTTTAACCCTTTAAATTCCAGATAGGTTTGGAACTCATTGTAAAGCAATCAAAGGGTAAAAAGATCCATGAACCTGAATCGGATTTGGGGAATGTTTAATCTCTGTGGTGTCCTTGGTCTGACCCCTGAATTTATCCACTTTTGTCTTTATACCTATGGTCCCAACGTGATGTCCTCAGAGATACGGGTATAAAAGGGTTAAACCATTGTCTTATTGTACAGACTGGTGTCACTGTGTATCGACCTTCAACTACACCTCCTCCTGTCTTCTACGTTATACACCGGGGTCATTAACCCTTTATATTCCTGTCTTCTACATTATACACCGGGGTCATTAACCCTTTATATTCCTGTCTTCTACGTTATACACCTGGGTCATTAACCCTTTATATTCCTGTCTTCTACGTTATACACCGGGGTCAGTAACCCTTTATATTCCTGTCTTCTACATTATACACCGGGGTCAGTAACCCTTTATATTCCTGTCTTCTACGTTATACACCGGGGTCAGTAACCCTCTATATTCCTGTCTTCTACGTTATACACCGGGGTCAGTAACCCTTTATATTCCTGTCTTCTACGTTATACACCGGGGTCAGTAACCCTTTATATTCCTGTCTTCTACGTTATACACCGGGGTCATTAACCCTCTATATTCCTGTCTTCTACGTTATACACCGGGGTCATTAACCCTTTATATTCCTGTCTTCTACATTATACACCGGGGTCAGTAACCCTTTATATTCCTGTCTTCTACATTATACACCGGGGTCAGTAACCCTTTATATTCCTGTCTTCTACGTTATACACCGGGGTCAGTAACCCTTTATATTCCTGTCTTCTACATTATACACCGGGGTCAGTAACCCTTTATATTCCTGTCTTCTACATTATACACCGGGGTCAGTAACCCTTTATATTCCTGTCTTCTACGTTATACACCGGGGTCAGTAACCCTTTATATTCCAGTCTTCTACATTATACACCGGGGTCAGTAACCCTTTATATTCCTGTCATCTACATTATACACCGGGGTCAGTAACCCTCTATATTCCTGTCTTCTACGTTATACACCGGGGTCAGTAACCCTTTATATTCCTGTCTTCTACGTTATACACCGGGGTCATTAACCCTTTATATTCCTGTCTTCTACGTTATACACCGGGGTCAGTAACCCTTTATATTCCTGTCTTCTACGTTATACACCGGGGTCAGTAACCCTCTATATTCCTGTCTTCTACGTTATACACCGGGGTCAGTAACCCTTTATATTCCTGTCTTCTACGTTATACACCGGGGTCAGTAACCCTTTATATTCCTGTCATCTGCGTTATACACCGGGGTCAGTAACCCTTTATATTCCTGTCATCTGCGTTATACACCGGGGTCAGTAACCCTTTATATTCCTGTCTTCTACATTATACACCGGGGTCAGTAACCCTTTATATTCCTGTCTTCTACGTTATACACCGGGGTCAGTAACCCTTTATATTCCTGTCTTCTACGTTATACACCGGGGTCAGTAACCCTTTATATTCCTGTCTTCTACGTTATACACCGGGGTCAGTAACCCTTTATATTCCTGTCTTCTACGTTATACACCGGGGTCATTAACCCTCTATATTCCTGTCTTCTACGTTATACACCGGGGTCAGTAACCCTTTATATTCCTGTCTTCTACATTATACACCGGGGTCAGTAACCCTCTATATTCCTGTCTTCTACATTATACACCGGGGTCAGTAACCCTTTATATTCCTGTCTTCTACATTATACACCGGGGTCAGTAACCCTTTATATTCCTGTCTTCTACGTTATACACCGGGGTCAGTAACCCTTTATATTCCTGTCTTCTACATTATACACCGGGGTCAGTAACCCTTTATATTCCTGTCTTCTACATTATACACCGGGGTCAGTAACCCTTTATATTCCTGTCTTCTACATTATACACCGGGGTCAGTAACCCTTTATATTCCTGTCTTCTACATTATACACCGGGGTCATTAACCCTTTATATTCCTGTCATCTACGTTATACACCGGGGTCAGTAACCCTTTATATTCCTGTCTTCTACGTTATACACCGGGGTCATTAACCCTTTATATTCCTGTCTTCTACGTTATACACCGGGGTCATTAACCCTCTATATTCCTGTCTTCTACGTTATACACCGGGGTCAGTAACCCTTTATATTCCTGTCTTCTACATTATACACCGGGGTCATTAACCCTTTATATTCCTGTCATCTACGTTATACACCGGGGTCATTAACCCTTTATATTCCTGTCTTCTACTTTATACACCGGGGTCAGTAACCCTTTATATTCCTGTCTTCTACGTTATACACCGGGGTCAGTAACCCTTTATATTCCTGTCTTCTACGTTATACACCGGGGTCATTAACCCTTTATATTCCTGTCTTCTACGTTATACACCGGGGTCAGTAACCCTCTATATTCCTGTCTTCTACGTTATACACCGGGGTCAGTAACCCTTTATATTCCTGTCTTCTACGTTATACACCTGGGTCATTAACCCTTTATATTCCTGTCTTCTACGTTATACACCGGGGTCAGTAACCCTTTATATTCCTGTCTTCTACGTTATACACCGGGGTCATTAACCCTTTATATTCCTGTCTTCTACGTTATACACCGGGGTCATTAACCCTCTATATTCCTGTCTTCTACGTTATACACCGGGGTCAGTAACCCTTTATATTCCTGTCTTCTACATTATACACTGGGGTCATTAACCCTCTATATTCCTGTCTTCTACGTTATACACCGGGGTCATTAACCCTTTATATTCCTGTCTTCTACATTATACACCTGGGTCATTAACCCTCTATATTCCTGTCTTCTACGTTATACACCGGGGTCATTAACCCTTTATATTCCTGTCTTCTACGTTATACACCGGGGTCAGTAACCCTTTATATTCCTGTCTTCTACGTTATACACCGGGGTCATTAACCCTTTATATTCCTGTCATCTACGTTATACACCGGGGTCATTAACCCTTTATATTCCTGTCTTCTACGTTATACACCGGGGTCATTAACCCTCTATATTCCTGTCTTCTACGTTATACACCGGGGTCAGTAACCCTTTATATTCCTGTCTTCTACGTTATACACCGGGGTCATTAACCCTTTATATTCCTGTCTTCTACGTTATACACCGGGGTCAGTAACCCTCTATATTCCTGTCTTCTACATTATACACCGGGGTCAGTAACCCTTTATATTCCTGTCTTCTACATTATACACCGGGGTCAGTAACCCTTTATATTCCTGTCTTCTACATTATACACCGGGGTCAGTAACCCTTTATATTCCTGTCTTCTACGTTATACACCGGGGTCAGTAACCCTCTATATTCCTGTCTTCTACGTTATACACCGGGGTCAGTAACCCTTTATATTCCTGTCTTCTACGTTATACACCGGGGTCAGTAACCCTTTATATTCCTGTCTTCTACGTTATACACCGGGGTCAGTAACCCTCTATATTCCTGTCTTCTACATTATACACCGGGGTCAGTAACCCTTTATATTCCTGTCTTCTACATTATACACCGGGGTCAGTAACCCTTTATATTCCTGTCTTCTACATTATACACCGGGGTCAGTAACCCTTTATATTCCTGTCTTCTACATTATACACCGGGGTCAGTAACCCTTTATATTCCTGTCTTCTACATTATACACCGGGGTCAGTAACCCTTTATATTCCTGTCTTCTACGTTATACACCGGGGTCAGTAACCCTCTATATTCCTGTCTTCTACGTTATACACCGGGGTCAGTAACCCTTTATATTCCTGTCTTCTACATTATACACCGGGGTCAGTAACCCTTTATATTCCTGTCTTCTACGTTATACACCGGGGTCAGTAACCCTCTATATTCCAGTCTTCTACATTATACACCTGGGTCAGTAACCCTTTATATTCCTGTCTTCTACATTATACACCGGGGTCAGTAACCCTTTATATTCCTGTCTTCTACGTTATACACCGGGGTCATTAACCCTTTATATTCCTGTCTTCTACATTATACACCGGGGTCATTAACCCTTTATATTCCAGTCTTCTACGTTATACACCGGGGTCAGTAACCCTTTATATTCCTGTCTTCTACATTATACACCGGGGTCATTAACCCTTTATATTCCTGTCTTCTACATTATACACCGGGGTCAGTAACCCTTTATATTCCTGTCTTCTACGTTATACACCGGGGTCAGTAACCCTTTATATTCCTGTCTTCTACGTTATACACCGGGGTCAGTAACCCTTTATATTCCTGTCTTCTACATTATACACCGGGGTCAGTAACCCTTTATATTCCTGTCTTCTACGTTATACACCGGGGTCATTAACCCTTTATATTCCTGTCTTCTACATTATACACCGGGGTCATTAACCCTTTATATTCCTGTCTTCTACGTTATACACCGGGGTCAGTAACCCTTTATATTCCTGTCTTCTACGTTATACACCGGGGTCAGTAACCCTTTATATTCCAGTCTTCTACGTTATACACCGGGGTCAGTAACCCTTTATATTCCTGTCTTCTACGTTATACACCGGGGTCATTAACCCTTTATATTCCTGTCTTCTACGTTATACACCGGGGTCATTAACCCTTTATATTCCTGTCTTCTACGTTATACACCGGGGTCATTAACCCTTTATATTCCTGTCTTCTACGTTATACACCGGGGTCATTAACCCTCTATATTCCTGTCTTCTACGTTATACACCGGGGTCATTAACCCTTTATATTCCTGTCTTCTACGTTATACACCGGGGTCATTAACCCTCTATATTCCTGTCTTCTACGTTATACACCGGGGTCATTAACCCTTTATATTCCTGTCTTCTACGTTATACACCGGGGTCATTAACCCTTTATATTCCTGTCTTCTACGTTATACACCGGGGTCATTAACCCTCTATATTCCTGTCTTCTACGTTATACACCGGGGTCAGTAACCCTTTATATTCCTGTCTTCTACATTATACACCGGGGTCAGTAACCCTTTATATTCCTGTCTTCTACATTATACACCGGGGTCAGTAACCCTTTATATTCCTGTCTTCTACGTTATACACCGGGGTCAGTAACCCTTTATATTCCTGTCTTCTACGTTATACACCGGGGTCAGTAACCCTTTATATTCCTGTCTTCTACGTTATACACCGGGGTCAGTAACCCTTTATATTCCTGTCTTCTACGTTATACACCTGGGTCAGTAACCCTTTATATTCCTGTCTTCTACATTATACACCGGGGTCATTAACCCTTTATATTCCAGTCTTCTACATTATACACCGGGGTCATTAACCCTTTATATTCCTGTCTTCTACATTATACACCGGGGTCAGTAACCCTTTATATTCCTGTCTTCTACGTTATACACCGGGGTCAGTAACCCTTTATATTCCTGTCTTCTACATTATACACCGGGGTCAGTAACCCTTTATATTCCTGTCTTCTACGTTATACACCGGGGTCAGTAACCCTTTATATTCCTGTCTTCTACGTTATACACCGGGGTCAGTAACCCTTTATATTCCTGTCTTCTACATTATACACCGGGGTCATTAACCCTCTATATTCCTGTCTTCTACGTTATACACCGGGGTCATTAACCCTTTATATTCCTGTCTTCTACGTTATACACCGGGGTCATTAACCCTTTATATTCCTGTCTTCTACGTTATACACCGGGGTCAGTAACCCTCTATATTCCTGTCTTCTACGTTATACACCGGGGTCAGTAACCCTTTATATTCCTGTCTTCTACATTATACACTGGGGTCATTAACCCTTTATATTCCTGTCTTCTACATTATACACCGGGGTCAGTAACCCTTTATATTCCTGTCTTCTACATTATACACCGGGGTCATTAACCCTCTATATTCCTGTCTTCTACGTTATACACCGGGGTCATTAACCCTCTATATTCCTGTCTTCTACGTTATACACCGGGGTCATTAACCCTCTATATTCCTGTCTTCTACGTTATACACCGGGGTCATTAACCCTTTATATTCCTGTCTTCTACGTTATACACCGGGGTCATTAACCCTTTATATTCCTGTCTTCTACGTTATACACCGGGGTCAGTAACCCTCTATATTCCTGTCTTCTACGTTATACACCGGGGTCAGTAACCCTTTATATTCCTGTCTTCTACATTATACACTGGGGTCATTAACCCTTTATATTCCTGTCTTCTACATTATACACCGGGGTCAGTAACCCTTTATATTCCTGTCTTCTACATTATACACCGGGGTCATTAACCCTCTATATTCCTGTCTTCTACGTTATACACCGGGGTCATTAACCCTCTATATTCCTGTCTTCTACGTTATACACCGGGGTCATTAACCCTCTATATTCCTGTCTTCTACGTTATACACCGGGGTCAGTAACCCTTTATATTCCTGTCTTCTACATTATACACCGGGGTCATTAACCCTTTATATTCCTGTCTTCTACGTTATACACCGGGGTCAGTAACCCTCTATATTCCTGTCTTCTACATTATACACCGGGGTCAGTAACCCTTTATATTCCTGTCTTCTACGTTATACACCGGGGTCATTAACCCTCTATATTCCTGTCTTCTACGTTATACACCGGGGTCATTAACCCTCTATATTCCTGTCTTCTACGTTATACACCGGGGTCAGTAACCCTTTATATTCCTGTCTTCTACATTATACACCGGGGTCAGTAACCCTTTATATTCCTGTCTTCTACATTATACACCGGGGTCAGTAACCCTTTATATTCCTGTCTTCTACGTTATACACCGGGGTCATTAACCCTTTATATTCCTGTCTTCTACGTTATACACCGGGGTCATTAACCCTTTATATTCCTGTCTTCTACATTATACACCGGGGTCAGTAACCCTTTATATTCCTGTCTTCTACATTATACACCGGGGTCATTAACCCTTTATATTCCTGTCTTCTACATTATACACCGGGGTCAGTAACCCTTTATATTCCTGTCTTCTACGTTATACACCGGGGTCATTAACCCTCTATATTCCTGTCTTCTACGTTATACACCGGGGTCAGTAACCCTTTATATTCCAGTCTTCTACGTTATACACCGGGGTCAGTAACCCTTTATATTCCTGTCTTCTACATTATACACCGGGGTCATTAACCCTTTATATTCCTGTCTTCTACGTTATACACCGGGGTCATTAACCCTCTATATTCCTGTCTTCTACGTTATACACCGGGGTCAGTAACCCTTTATATTCCTGTCTACTACGTTATACACCGGGGTCAGTAACCCTTTATATTCCTGTCTTCTACGTTATACACCGGGGTCAGTAACCCTTTATATTCCTGTCTTCTACGTTATACACCGGGGTCAGTAACCCTTTATATTCCAGTCTTCTACATTATACACCGGGGTCATTAACCCTCTATATTCCTGTCTTCTACGTTATACACCGGGGTCAGTAACCCTCTATATTCCTGTCTTCTACGTTATACACCGGGGTCATTAACCCTCTATATTCCTGTCTTCTACATTATACACCGGGGTCAGTAACCCTTTATATTCCTGTCTTCTACATTATACACCGGGGTCAGTAACCCTCTATATTCCTGTCTTCTACGTTATACACCGGGGTCATTAACCCTTTATATTCCTGTCTTCTACGTTATACACCGGGGTCATTAACCCTTTATATTCCTGTCTTCTACGTTATACACCGGGGTCATTAACCCTCTATATTCCTGTCTTCTACATTATACACTGGGGTCATTAACCCTTTATATTCCTGTCTTCTACGTTATACACCGGGGTCATTAACCCTCTATATTCCTGTCTTCTACATTATACACTGGGGTCATTAACCCTTTATATTCCTGTCATCTACGTTATACACCGGGGTCAGTAACCCTTTATATTCCTGTCTTCTACATTATACACCGGGGTCAGTAACCCTTTATATTCCTGTCTTCTACGTTATACACCGGGGTCATTAACCCTTTATATTCCTGTCTTCTACATTATACACCGGGGTCATTAACCCTCTATATTCCTGTCTTCTACGTTATACACCGGGGTCAGTAACCCTTTATATTCCTGTCTTCTACATTATACACCGGGGTCAGTAACCCTTTATATTCCTGTCTACTACGTTATACACCGGGGTCAGTAACCCTTTATATTCCTGTCTTCTACGTTATACACCGGGGTCAGTAACCCTTTATATTCCAGTCTTCTACATTATACACCGGGGTCATTAACCCTCTATATTCCTGTCTTCTACGTTATACACCGGGGTCATTAACCCTTTATATTCCTGTCTTCTACGTTATACACCGGGGTCATTAACCCTCTATATTCCTGTCATTCCGGGGTCATTAACCCTTTATATTCCTGTCTTCTACGTTATACACCGGGGTCATTAACCCTTTATATTCCTGTCTTCTACGTTATACACCGGGGTCATTAACCCTTTATATTCCTGTCTTCTACATTATACACCGGGGTCATTAACCCTTTATATTCCTGTCTTCTACGTTATACACCGGGGTCAGTAACCCTTTATATTCCTGTCATCTACATTATACACCGGGGTCAGTAACCCTTTATATTCCTGTCTTCTACGTTATACACCGGGGTCAGTAACCCTTTATATTCCTGTCTTCTACGTTATACACCGGGGTCAGTAACCCTTTATATTCCTGTCTTCTACATTATACACCGGGGTCAGTAACCCTTTATATTCCTGTCTTCTACATTATACACCGGGGTCAGTAACCCTTTATATTCCTGTCTTCTACGTTATACACCGGGGTCAGTAACCCTTTATATTCCTGTCTTCTACATTATACACCGGGGTCAGTAACCCTTTATATTCCTGTCTTCTACGTTATACACCGGGGTCAGTAACCCTTTATATTCCTGTCATCTACATTATACACCGGGGTCAGTAACCCTTTATATTCCTGTCTTCTACGTTATACACCGGGGTCATTAACCCTTTATATTCCTGTCATCTACATTATACACCGGGGTCAGTAACCCTCTATATTCCTGTCTTCTACATTATACACCGGGGTCATTAACCCTTTATATTCCAGTCTTCTACGTTATACACCGGGGTCAGTAACCCTTTATATTCCTGTCTTCTACATTATACACCGGGGTCAGTAACCCTTTATATTCCTGTCTTCTACGTTATACACCGGGGTCATTAACCCTTTATATTCCTGTCTTCTACGTTATACACCGGGGTCAGTAACCCTTTATATTCCTGTCTTCTACGTTATGCACCTGGGTCATTAACCCTTTATATTCCTGTCTTCTACGTTATACACCGGGGTCAGTAACCCTTTATATTCCTGTCTTCTATGTTATACACCGGGGTCAGTAACCCTTTATATTCCTGTCTACTACGTTATACACCGGGGTCATTAACCCTTTATATTCCTGTCTTCTACGTTATACACCGGGGTCATTAACCCTTTATATTCCTGTCTTCTACGTTATGCACCTGGGTCATTAACCCTTTATATTCCTGTCTTCTACGTTATACACCGGGGTCAGTAACCCTTTATATTCCTGTCTTCTATGTTATACACCGGGGTCAGTAACCCTTTATATTCCTGTCTACTACGTTATACACCGGGGTCATTAACCCTCTATATTCCTGTCTTCTACGTTATACACCGGGGTCAGTAACCCTTTATATTCCTGTCTTCTACATTATACACCTGGGTCAGTAACCCTTTATATTCCAGTCTTCTACGTTATACACCGGGGTCATTAACCCTTTATATTCCTGTCTTCTACGTTATACACCGGGGTCATTAACCCTTTATATTCCTGTCTTCTATGTTATACACCGGGGTCAGTAACCCTTTATATTCCTGTCTTCTACGTTATACACCTGGGTCATTAACCCTTTATATTCCTGTCTTCTACATTATACACTGGGGTCAGTAACCCTTTATATTCCTGTCTTCTACGTTATGCACCTGGGTCATTAACCCTTTATATTCCTGTCTTCTACGTTATACACCGGGGTCAGTAACCCTTTATATTCCTGTCTTCTATGTTATACACCGGGGTCATTAACCCTTTATATTCCTGTCTTCTACGTTATACACCGGGGTCATTAACCCTTTATATTCCTGTCTTCTACGTTATACACCGGGGTCATTAACCCTCTATATTCCTGTCTACTACGTTATACACCGGGGTCAGTAACCCTTTATATTCCTGTCTTCTACGTTATACACCGGGGTCATTAACCCTTTATATTCCTGTCTTCTACGTTATACACCGGGGTCAGTAACCCTTTATATTCCTGTCTTCTACATTATACACCGGGGTCAGTAACCCTTTATATTCCTGTCTTCTGCGTTATACACCGGGGTCATTAACCCTTTATATTCCTGTCATCTACGTTATACACCGGGGTCATTAACCCTTTATATTCCTGTCTTCTACGTTATACACCGGGGTCAGTAACCCTTTATATTCCTGTCTTCTACGTTATACACCGGGGTCAGTAACCCTCTATATTCCTGTCTTCTGCGTTATACACCGGGGTCATTAACCCTTTATATTCCTGTCTTCTACGTTATACACCGGGGTCATTAACCCTCTATATTCCTGTCTTCTACATTATACACCGGGGTCATTAACCCTTTATATTCCTGTCTTCTACGTTATACACCGGGGTCAGTAACCCTTTATATTCCTGTCTTCTACATTATACACCGGGGTCATTAACCCTTTATATTCCTGTCTTCTACGTTATACACCGGGGTCAGTAACCCTTTATATTCCTGTCTTCTACGTTATACACCGGGGTCATTAACCCTTTATATTCCTGTCTTCTACGTTATACACCGGGGTCAGTAACCCTTTATATTCCTGTCTTCTACATTATACACCGGGGTCATTAACCCTTTATATTCCTGTCTTCTACGTTATACACCGGGGTCAGTAACCCTTTATATTCCTGTCTTCTACGTTATACACCGGGGTCAGTAACCCTTTATATTCCTGTCTTCTACATTATACACCGGGGTCATTAACCCTCTATATTCCTGTCTTCTACGTTATACACCGGGGTCAGTAACCCTCTATATTCCTGTCTTCTACATTATACACCGGGGTCAGTAACCCTTTATATTCCTGTCTTCTACATTATACACCGGGGTCATTAACCCTTTATATTCCTGTCTTCTACGTTATACACCGGGGTCAGTAACCCTTTATATTCCTGTCTTCTACATTATACACCGGGGTCAGTAACCCTTTATATTCCAGTCTTCTACGTTATACACCGGGGTCAGTAACCCTCTATATTCCTGTCTTCTACATTATACACCGGGGTCAGTAACCCTTTATATTCCTGTCTTCTACGTTATACACCGGGGTCAGTAACCCTTTATATTCCTGTCTTCTACGTTATACACCGGGGTCAGTAACCCTTTATATTCCTGTCTTCTACATTATACACCGGGGTCATTAACCCTTTATATTCCTGTCTTCTACGTTATACACCGGGGTCATTAACCCTTTATATTCCTGTCTTCTACATTATACACCGGGGTCAGTAACCCTTTATATTCCTGTCTTCTACATTATACACCGGGGTCATTAACCCTCTATATTCCTGTCTTCTACGTTATACACCGGGGTCAGTAACCCTTTATATTCCAGTCTTCTACGTTATACACCGGGGTCAGTAACCCTCTATATTCCTGTCTTCTACGTTATACACCGGGGTCAGTAACCCTCTATATTCCTGTCTTCTACGTTATACACCGGGGTCAGTAACCCTTTATATTCCTGTCTTCTACATTATACACCGGGGTCAGTAACCCTTTATATTCCTGTCTTCTACGTTATACACCGGGGTCAGTAACCCTTTATATTCCTGTCTTCTACGTTATACACCGGGGTCAGTAACCCTTTATATTCCTGTCTTCTACATTATACACCGGGGTCAGTAACCCTTTATATTCCTGTCTTCTACATTATACACCGGGGTCAGTAACCCTTTATATTCCTGTCTTCTACGTTATACACCGGGGTCAGTAACCCTCTATATTCCTGTCTTCTACATTATACACCGGGGTCAGTAACCCTCTATATTCCTGTCTTCTACGTTATACACCGGGGTCAGTAACCCTTTATATTCCTGTCTTCTACGTTATACACCGGGGTCAGTAACCCTCTATATTCCTGTCTTCTACATTATACACCGGGGTCATTAACCCTTTATATTCCTGTCTTCTACATTATACACCGGGGTCAGTAACCCTTTATATTCCTGTCTTCTACGTTATACACCGGGGTCAGTAACCCTCTATATTCCTGTCTTCTACATTATACACCGGGGTCATTAACCCTTTATATTCCTGTCTTCTACATTATACACCGGGGTCAGTAACCCTTTATATTCCAGTCTTCTACGTTATACACCGGGGTCAGTAACCCTCTATATTCCTGTCTTCTACATTATACACCGGGGTCATTAACCCTCTATATTCCTGTCTTCTACATTATACACCGGGGTCAGTAACCCTTTATATTCCTGTCTTCTACATTATACACCGGGGTCAGTAACCCTTTATATTCCTGTCTTCTACGTTATACACCTGGGTCATTAACCCTTTATATTCCTGTCTTCTACATTATACACCGGGGTCAGTAACCCTTTATATTCCTGTCTTCTACGTTATACACCGGGGTCAGTAACCCTTTATATTCCTGTCTTCTACGTTATACACCGGGGTCATTAACCCTTTATATTCCTGTCTTCTACGTTATACACTGGGGTCAGTAACCCTTTATATTCCTGTCTTCTACGTTATACACCGGGGTCATTAACCCTCTATATTCCTGTCTACTACGTTATACACCGGGGTCAGTAACCCTTTATATTCCTGTCTTCTACGTTATACACCGGGGTCATTAACCCTCTATATTCCTGTCTTCTACGTTATACACCGGGGTCATTAACCCTCTATATTCCTGTCTACTACGTTATACACCGGGGTCAGTAACCCTTTATATTCCTGTCTTCTACGTTATACACCGGGGTCATTAACCCTTTATATTCCTGTCTTCTACGTTATACACCGGGGTCAGTAACCCTTTATATTCCTGTCTTCTACATTATACACCGGGGTCAGTAACCCTTTATATTCCTGTCTTCTACGTTATACACCGGGGTCATTAACCCTTTATATTCCTGTCTTCTACGTTATACACCGGGGTCAGTAACCCTCTATATTCCTGTCATCTACGTTATACACCGGGGTCATTAACCCTCTATATTCCTGTCTTCTACGTTATACACCGGGGTCAGTAACCCTTTATATTCCTGTCTTCTACATTATACACCGGGGTCAGTAACCCTCTATATTCCAGTCTTCTACATTATACACCGGGGTCAGTAACCCTTTATATTCCAGTCTTCTACATTATACACCGGGGTCAGTAACCCTTTATATTCCTGTCTTCTACATTATACACCGGGGTCATTAACCCTTTATATTCCAGTCTTCTACATTATACACCGGGGTCATTAACCCTTTATATTCCTGTCTTCTACATTATACACTGGGGTCAGTAACCCTCTATATTCCTGTCATCTACGTTATACACCGGGGTCATTAACCCTTTATATTCCTGTCTTCTACATTATACACCGGGGTCATTAACCCTTTATATTCCTGTCTTCTACCTTATACACCGGGGTCAGTAACCCTTTATATTCCTGTCTTCTACATTATACACCGGGGTCAGTAACCCTTTATATTCCTGTCATCTACGTTATACACCGGGGTCAGTAACCCTTTATATTCCTGTCTTCTACATTATACACCGGGGTCAGTAACCCTTTATATTCCTGTCTTCTACGTTATACACCGGGGTCAGTAACCCTTTATATTCCTGTCTTCTACATTATACACCGGGGTCAGTAACCCTCTATATTCCTGTCATCTACGTTATACACCGGGGTCATTAACCCTCTATATTCCTGTCTTCTACGTTATACACCGGGGTCATTAACCCTCTATATTCCTGTCTTCTACGTTATACACCGGGGTCAGTAACCCTTTATATTCCTGTCTTCTACGTTATACACCGGGGTCAGTAACCCTTTATATTCCTGTCATCTACGTTATACACCGGGGTCAGTAACCCTTTATATTCCTGTCTTCTACATTATACACCGGGGTCAGTAACCCTTTATATTCCTGTCTTCTACATTATACACCGGGGTCAGTAACCCTTTATATTCCTGTCTTCTACATTATACACCGGGGTCATTAACCCTTTATATTCCTGTCTTCTACGTTATACACCGGGGTCAGTAACCCTTTATATTCCAGTCTTCTACATTATACACCGGGGTCAGTAACCCTTTATATTCCTGTCTTCTACATTATACACCGGGGTCAGTAACCCTTTATATTCCTGTCATCTACATTATACACCGGGGTCATTAACCCTTTATATTCCTGTCTTCTACGTTATACACCGGGGTCAGTAACCCTTTATATTCCTGTCTTCTACGTTATACACCTGGGTCAGTAACCCTTTATATTCCTGTCTTCTACATTATACACCGGGGTCAGTAACCCTTTATATTCCTGTCTTCTACGTTATACACCGGGGTCATTAACCCTTTATATTCCTGTCTTCTACGTTATACACCGGGGTCAGTAACCCTCTATATTCCTGTCATCTACGTTATACACCGGGGTCATTAACCCTCTATATTCCTGTCTTCTGCGTTATACACCGGGGTCATTAACCCTCTATATTCCTGTCTTCTACGTTATACACCGGGGTCAGTAACCCTTTATATTCCTGTCTTCTACATTATACACCGGGGTCAGTAACCCTCTATATTCCAGTCTTCTACATTATACACCGGGGTCAGTAACCCTTTATATTCCAGTCTTCTACATTATACACCGGGGTCAGTAACCCTTTATATTCCTGTCTTCTACATTATACACCGGGGTCATTAACCCTTTATATTCCAGTCTTCTACATTATACACCGGGGTCATTAACCCTTTATATTCCTGTCTTCTACATTATACACTGGGGTCAGTAACCCTCTATATTCCTGTCATCTACGTTATACACCGGGGTCATTAACCCTTTATATTCCTGTCTTCTACCTTATACACCGGGGTCAGTAACCCTTTATATTCCTGTCTTCTACATTATACACCGGGGTCAGTAACCCTTTATATTCCTGTCATCTACGTTATACACCGGGGTCAGTAACCCTCTATATTCCTGTCTTCTACGTTATACACCGGGGTCAGTAACCCTTTATATTCCTGTCTTCTACATTATACACCGGGGTCAGTAACCCTCTATATTCCTGTCTTCTACGTTATACACCGGGGTCATTAACCCTCTATATTCCTGTCTTCTACGTTATACACCGGGGTCAGTAACCCTTTATATTCCTGTCTTCTACGTTATACACCGGGGTCAGTAACCCTTTATATTCCTGTCTTCTACGTTATACACCGGGGTCATTAACCCTCTATATTCCTGTCTTCTACGTTATACACCGGGGTCAGTAACCCTTTATATTCCTGTCTTCTACGTTATACACCGGGGTCAGTAACCCTTTATATTCCTGTCTTCTACGTTATACACCTGGGTCAGTAACCCTTTATATTCCTGTCTTCTACATTATACACCGGGGTCAGTAACCCTTTATATTCCTGTCTTCTACGTTATACACCGGGGTCATTAACCCTTTATATTCCTGTCTTCTACGTTATACACCGGGGTCAGTAACCCTCTATATTCCTGTCATCTACGTTATACACCGGGGTCATTAACCCTCTATATTCCTGTCTTCTGCGTTATACACCGGGGTCATTAACCCTCTATATTCCTGTCTTCTACGTTATACACCGGGGTCAGTAACCCTTTATATTCCTGTCTTCTACATTATACACCGGGGTCAGTAACCCTCTATATTCCAGTCTTCTACATTATACACCGGGGTCAGTAACCCTTTATATTCCAGTCTTCTACATTATACACCGGGGTCAGTAACCCTTTATATTCCTGTCTTCTACATTATACACCGGGGTCATTAACCCTTTATATTCCAGTCTTCTACATTATACACCGGGGTCATTAACCCTTTATATTCCTGTCTTCTACATTATACACTGGGGTCAGTAACCCTTTATATTCCTGTCTTCTACATTATACACCGGGGTCAGTAACCCTTTATATTCCTGTCTTCTACGTTATACACCGGGGTCAGTAACCCTTTATATTCCTGTCTTCTACATTATACACCGGGGTCAGTAACCCTCTATATTCCAGTCTTCTACGTTATACACCGGGGTCAGTAACCCTCTATATTCCTGTCTTCTACATTATACACCGGGGTCAGTAACCCTTTATATTCCTGTCTTCTACATTATACACCGGGGTCAGTAACCCTTTATATTCCTGTCTTCTACATTATACACCGGGGTCAGTAACCCTCTATATTCCTGTCATCTACGTTATACACCGGGGTCATTAACCCTTTATATTCCTGTCTTCTACATTATACACTGGGGTCAGTAACCCTTTATATTCCAGTCTTCTACATTATACACCGGGGTCATTAACCCTTTATATTCCTGTCTTCTACATTATACACCGGGGTCAGTAACCCTCTATATTCCTGTCATCTACGTTATACACCGGGGTCATTAACCCTTTATATTCCTGTCTTCTACCTTATACACCGGGGTCAGTAACCCTTTATATTCCTGTCTTCTACATTATACACCGGGGTCAGTAACCCTTTATATTCCTGTCATCTACGTTATACACCGGGGTCAGTAACCCTTTATATTCCTGTCTTCTACATTATACACCGGGGTCAGTAACCCTCTATATTCCTGTCTTCTACGTTATACACCGGGGTCATTAACCCTCTATATTCCTGTCTTCTACGTTATACACCGGGGTCAGTAACCCTTTATATTCCTGTCATCTACGTTATACACCGGGGTCAGTAACCCTTTATATTCCTGTCTTCTACGTTATACACCGGGGTCAGTAACCCTTTATATTCCTGTCATCTACGTTATACACCGGGGTCAGTAACCCTTTATATTCCTGTCTTCTACATTATACACCGGGGTCAGTAACCCTTTATATTCCTGTCTTCTACGTTATACACCGGGGTCAGTAACCCTTTATATTCCTGTCTTCTACATTATACACCGGGGTCATTAACCCTTTATATTCCTGTCTTCTACGTTATACACCGGGGTCAGTAACCCTTTATATTCCAGTCTTCTACATTATACACCGGGGTCAGTAACCCTTTATATTCCTGTCTTCTACATTATACACCGGGGTCATTAACCCTTTATATTCCTGTCTTCTACGTTATACACCGGGGCCAGTAACCCTTTATATTCCTGTCTTCTACGTTATACACCGGGGTCAGTAACCCTTTATATTCCTGTCTTCTACATTATACACCGGGGTCATTAACCCTTTATATTCCTGTCTTCTACGTTATACACCGGGGTCATTAACCCTTTATATTCCTGTCTTCTACGTTATACACCGGGGTCAGTAACCCTTTATATTCCTGTCATCTACATTATACACCGGGGTCATTAACCCTTTATATTCCTGTCTTCTACGTTATACACCGGGGTCAGTAACCCTTTATATTCCTGTCTTCTACGTTATACACCTGGGTCAGTAACCCTTTATATTCCTGTCATCTACGTTATACACCGGGGTCAGTAACCCTTTATATTCCTGTCTTCTACGTTATACACCGGGGTCATTAACCCTTTATATTCCTGTCTTCTACATTATACACCGGGGTCAGTAACCCTTTATATTCCTGTCTTCTACGTTATACACCGGGGTCAGTAACCCTTTATATTCCTGTCTTCTACGTTATACACCGGGGTCAGTAACCCTTTATATTCCTGTCTTCTACGTTATACACCGGGGTCAGTAACCCTTTATATTCCTGTCTTCTACGTTATACACCGGGGTCATTAACCCTTTATATTCCTGTCATCTACGTTATACACCGGGGTCAGTAACCCTTTATATTCCTGTCTTCTACGTTATACACCGGGGTCAGTAACCCTTTATATTCCTGTCTTCTACGTTATACACCGGGGTCAGTAACCCTTTATATTCCTGTCATCTACGTTATACACCGGGGTCAGTAACCCTTTATATTCCTGTCTTCTACGTTATACACCGGGGTCATTAACCCTTTATATTCCTGTCTTCTACATTATACACCGGGGTCAGTAACCCTTTATATTCCTGTCTTCTACGTTATACACCGGGGTCAGTAACCCTTTATATTCCTGTCTTCTACGTTATACACCGGGGTCAGTAACCCTTTATATTCCTGTCTTCTACGTTATACACCGGGGTCAGTAACCCTTTATATTCCTGTCTTCTACGTTATACACCGGGGTCATTAACCCTTTATATTCCTGTCATCTACGTTATACACCGGGGTCAGTAACCCTTTATATTCCTGTCTTCTACGTTATACACCGGGGTCAGTAACCCTTTATATTCCTGTCTTCTACGTTATACACCGGGGTCAGTAACCCTTTATATTCCTGTCATCTACGTTATACACCGGGGTCAGTAACCCTTTATATTCCTGTCTTCTACGTTATACACCGGGGTCAGTAACCCTTTATATTCCTGTCTTCTACGTTATACACCGGGGTCAGTAACCCTTTATATTCCTGTCTTCTACGTTATACACCGGGGTCAGTAACCCTTTATATTCCTGTCTTCTACGTTATACACCGGGGTCATTAACCCTCTATATTCCTGTCTTCTACATTATACACCGGGGTCAGTAACCCTTTATATTCCTGTCTTCTACATTATACACCGGGGTCAGTAACCCTTTATATTCCTGTCATCTACATTATACACCGGGGTCAGTAACCCTTTATATTCCTGTCTTCTACGTTATACACCGGGGTCAGTAACCCTTTATATTCCTGTCTTCTACATTATACACCGGGGTCATTAACCCTTTATATTCCTGTCTTCTACATTATACACCGGGGTCATTAACCCTTTATATTCCTGTCATCTACGTTATACACCGGGGTCAGTAACCCTTTATATTCCTGTCATCTACATTATACACCGGGGTCAGTAACCCTTTATATTCCTGTCTTCTACGTTATACACCGGGGTCATTAACCCTTTATATTCCTGTCTTCTACGTTATACACCGGGGTCAGTAACCCTTTATATTCCTGTCTTCTACATTATACACCGAGGTCATTAACCCTCTATATTCCTGTCTTCTACGTTATACACCGGGGTCATTAACCCTTTATATTCCTGTCTTCTACATTATACACCGGGGTCAGTAACCCTTTATATTCCTGTCTTCTACGTTATACACCGGGGTCAGTAACCCTTTATATTCCTGTCTTCTACGTTATACACCGGGGTCAGTAACCCTTTATATTCCTGTCTTCTACGTTATACACCGGGGTCAGTAACCCTTTATATTCCTGTCTTCTACATTATACACCGGGGTCAGTAACCCTTTATATTCCTGTCTTCTACATTATACACCGGGGTCAGTAACCCTTTATATTCCTGTCTTCTACGTTATACACCGGGGTCAGTAACCCTTTATATTCCTGTCTTCTACGTTATACACCGGGGTCAGTAACCCTTTATATTCCTGTCTTCTACATTATACACCGGGGTCAGTAACCCTTTATATTCCTGTCTTCTACGTTATACACCGGGGTCAGTAACCCTTTATATTCCTGTCTTCTACATTATACACCGGGGTCAGTAACCCTTTATATTCCTGTCTTCTACATTATACACCGGGGTCAGTAACCCTTTATATTCCTGTCATCTACGTTATACACCGGGGTCATTAACCCTTTATATTCCTGTCATCTACATTATACACCGGGGTCATTAACCCTTTATATTCCTGTCTTCTACGTTATACACCGGGGTCAGTAACCCTTTATATTCCTGTCTTCTACGTTATACACCGGGGTCAGTAACCCTCTATATTCCTGTCTTCTACATTATACACCGGGGTCATTAACCCTTTATATTCCTGTCTTCTACATTATACACCGGGGTCAGTAACCCTTTATATTCCTGTCTTCTACGTTATACACCGGGGTCAGTAACCCTTTATATTCCTGTCTTCTACATTATACACCGGGGTCAGTAACCCTTTATATTCCTGTCTTCTACATTATACACCGGGGTCAGTAACCCTTTATATTCCTGTCATCTACGTTATACACCGGGGTCAGTAACCCTTTATATTCCTGTCTTCTACATTATACACCGGGGTCAGTAACCCTTTATATTCCTGTCTTCTACGTTATACACCGGGGTCAGTAACCCTTTATATTCCTGTCTTCTACATTATACACCGGGGTCATTAACCCTCTATATTCCTGTCTTCTACGTTATACACCGGGGTCAGTAACCCTCTATATTCCTGTCTTCTACATTATACACCGGGGTCATAAACCCTTTATATTCCTGTCTTCTACATTATACACCGGGGTCAGTAACCCTTTATATTCCTGTCTTCTACATTATACACCGGGGTCAGTAACCCTTTATATTCCTGTCTTCTACGTTATACACCGGGGTCAGTAACCCTTTATATTCCTGTCTTCTACATTATACACCGGGGTCAGTAACCCTTTATATTCCTGTCTTCTACGTTATACACCGGGGTCAGTAACCCTCTATATTCCTGTCTTCTACGTTATACACCGGGGTCATTAACCCTCTATATTCCTGTCTTCTACGTTATACACCGGGGTCAGTAACCCTTTATATTCCAGTCTTCTACATTATACACCGGGGTCAGTAACCCTTTATATTCCTGTCTTCTACGTTATACACCGGGGTCATTAACCCTTTATATTCCTGTCTTCTGCGTTATACACCGGGGTCAGTAACCCTTTATATTCCTGTCTTCTACGTTATACACCGGGGTCATTAACCCTTTATATTCCTGTCTTCTACATTATACACCGGGGTCAGTAACCCTTTATATTCCTGTCTTCTACATTATACACCGGGGTCATTAACCCTCTATATTCCTGTCTTCTGCGTTATACACCGGGGTCAGTAACCCTTTATATTCCTGTCTTCTACATTATACACCGGGGTCATTAACCCTTTATATTCCTGTCTTCTACGTTATACACCGGGGTCAGTAACCCTTTATATTCCTGTCTTCTACGTTATACACCGGGGTCAGTAACCCTTTATATTCCAGTCTTCTACGTTACACACCGGGGTCATTAACCCTTTATATTCCTGTCTTCTACGTTATGCACCGGGGTCAGTAACCCTTTATATTCCTGTCTTCTACGTTATACACCGGGGTCAGTAACCCTTTATATTCCTGTCTTCTGCGTTATACACCGGGGTCATTAACCCTTTATATTCCTGTCTTCTAA